>BMAO01027485.1:0-198613 GCA_019973975.1 Trichonephila clavata | reverse complement strand
TCTTGTTCATTAGTGAAATGCAATACAACAATGGAAAAGAAACAATTAGGAAGAACAATACAATAATAAAAGTTTAAATTTTTGTCAGTTTAAAAATCGTTTAGTGCTACGTTAGTGGTGTTTTAGAATATTGTGCGATTTTTGCGAATTGTGAGATTTATTTTAAAAGTTGTTTATATTGATACAACTATGTCTGCTTTCCTTTTGGAAATCATTTACTATTTGGCATTGTGTACCATGTCCACACTCTTAAAAGGATGTCTGCCATCTTTCATTGACATTTTTGGATATGTTTCTTTTATTGAAATGGTAAAAATAGGCATTTTACTGAGTTTTAATGGACTCTATCAGCATGGAGGCTTCTCATTCCCTGACCTCAAAAAACAAAGGAGCTCAGTACCAGTAGTTCACTCTTTGATGCTCTTTAAAATTTGTCAAGCATTGGATATTGAAGTGAAATTAGCTCCAGAAGAAGCCAGAACAACATGGAATGCAAAGTTCAACAAACAACTGAAACAAAAGCCTAATGTTCCAGAAGTGAAATCAAAAATGATATATGAAATTTGCAATGCCCTTAGCTTGGAAGTAGAGTTGTCTGCAACGACAGAAGGCATTGAGGAACTAAATCCCAAACCAATACCAAAGAAGAAACCTCTGCCTATAGTGCATTCGATTACGGTGCATGGGATTTGTCAGGCACTAGGCCTTGAAACTGAACTAAACCCAGCGGCAGAATTAAAAAAATTCAAATTGCCAAAGAAAATGAAAAACAAAATCATTCCTGTTGTTCAATCTGAGGTCATATTTAAATTTTGTGAAGGCTTAAATATAAGAGCCAAACTGGCCAATCCACAACATGATTTGTAATAAAATATATTATTCAAGGACTCAAATGAATATCAAAGGATATGATATAATGAGACATATTTTACCATCAAAACTATTTACATCACATGTGTCAAAAAGGACGTTTTAATTATGTACATCATGAATAAGACATTTTAAAAAAATCTACAGGGAATCACCTTTTAACTCGCCACACGCATTATGAATTATAATCACATTATGTACTCAAGATATTTGTGAGAGGTGATCTATTAAGACCATAATTGCATAATTTTGCTTTAAAAATGTACGCCTTCTCCCAAAGAGAGAAAGAGAAACTTCTTAAAGAAAAGGAATGAATAAAAACTATGTACATTCGATGTGTCTTATTTCGTAAAGAATGCTTTAAAAGCTGAATTTATCCATCTGTAAAAGTGGAATTAATTAGAATTATTAAAAACAAATTAGAAACATTATGAGTTGAAGAGTTGCTTTTGACACGTATTCAAGAATTATTACAAAGTGAATGCGCAAGAATTGAACTTCAAAACAAAATATTCTAATTCACCTTGTAAAACTAATTCATATAACCATGTGTGAACATGATATCTTTTTCAAAAGGAAAAAAAAACACGAATCCTTTCTTTTTAAGCTAAATACATGACTGAAATTAAGTCGGGATTAAGAAGTTACGTGGGATTAAGAATGATGGTTTAAAAAAACTGCTTGCAAAATAGAATCATAAAACGGAAAGAAGAGGGGGATTCGGAAGAGATTGAACTAAAAGGTCTACTAAAAATTTCATAATTTACGCAATCAAGGACTAAAATGAAGAGAAAGAACAAAGGAAGTATAAAAAGACGACCTCCTCTAAAAAAGCTATGTAGATATGGTTTTTAATTTCGAATGCATCCTTCAGATATAAATGTAAAGGTGTGCGTACAAATGAAGGCATTAATATAAAAGCAAACGAAGGACAAATCTATAACACTTATGTTTTGCACCAAAAGAGAATTAAATACTAATGAATATTGACATAGTTTGTCATAAACTCTTTATGTCTAAAGAGAATAGTGATTTAAACTATAAGAGTGACCAGGTAATTTTCGAACATCAATCTGTAATTCATAAAGCTAAAATCATTCGCCAACAAGCTAGAAGAGAATTAATTTAAAGAGATGATATGCTGATGTCCAGTATGAGATGTATGTATGTCTCAATGAAACAACTTGGAGTTCCTGAAGTTCAAATGCATAGCAAAGAATTGGAACTAACATTATAAAAATCAAGGAACAATGAGAAAGAAGTATTCGAATATATTATTAGGATACTCGTGGGGAATTTTTTATCCCCTAAAATGAATAATTCTAAGTGATCAAGACTTTGCATAATGTCATATACCACATTATCCACAAATGGATTTAAGAGACCGTTAAAAATTGTGTCTTGTTTAATCTACCTATTATCACTGCAGATTATACACGTGAAGAAATGCATAAATGTGAAAAGAGGGGAAAATACTTCAATTTTAAACCTATCCCTAATATTCCACACCATCGATTATTAAAACAAAATACATAAATGCGCAAAGGACAAGAACTTGTTAAAGACAGGGATAATTCAACTTTTATGGCTGAATAATGCATGAAGATTTTTCTAATTCATTTAAAGAACACGAATGACTGGCATATCTTCCAGTACAAAATTTCTGATTTTAATGTAGAGTTTTTATTTTAATAACTTTCATGTTTACTACCAAATATTTTTTTTACAGTTTCAGGCACAATTTCTTTCTATGTATTTGTTTGTCATCGGCTGAACAGATTTATAATTTGTATGTAATTTACACTAAAATATATTTTTTCAGTTCCCATGCTTCATAATAATTCGAATAAGAGCTCCGTAAATACTGTAAATATTTACTTGTATTGTTCTTTCACAAATGGTTTATAAGATGATGTATTTTATCTTTAAAAATATCTTCAATAAATTTTGATATGCTATTAGAATACTTGTCACCTTCTTTTGAATTTTAGTATGAATTATTTAGTTATTCTATAGACTTTGAATATAAATTATTTTTATCCTGTAGAATAATTTTGCTTAAAATTTATTTTGTTAATAACTATTTTTATCTTGTAAATTACAACTAAAAACATTCGATTACATTTGCTACTTTAACCTGATATCAAACTATTTTAACTCCTCTCGAACACATATAGAAAATTAATTGTTAAGAGGAAAGTGAATTAAGCAATATTAGTAATATTGAATAGAATTCTAAGTGTTTCGAATGTACAAGTAAGACTTCAATTTCTCAAATTAATATAAATTGGTATACGAATAAACCATTATTTCAAATAACCACAATTACTATATTTTACTTATTTGTTTCTGAACTTTTACGTTTATTTATTTCAGTCAACTCAATAGTAATCGTGAGTATGCTTTCTTATTTTATCAGAAAACGATGTAAAAAAATAAATAAATTGTCCCCTCTTTCGTATGCATGCCTCGCTAACGAGGAAATATTCAAAGTACAACTTTTTTTTAATAACTTAGTAGTTTGATTCATGAATTACTTAACTCAAATGTTTCAAGAATTTGTCCCTTTACGCATAGTTGGCTTGGTTTTTTTCATTGAGTGTTCAGAAAATATAGAGAACTGGAATGTACACCAAAATATACAGCTTCAAATTTGAATGAAATGTTATGTTATTCATTTTAGATTATAACATGAAACTTGTAAGGGAAAAATGTATGCTTGAATAAAAATAAACCATATTAGAAAACTTAGAAGTGTAATAAAAGTCATTTTAATTGAAATTATCAAAACGCACACAAACTATAGTTTAAATATATAGTTCTTTTCAAATAGAAAAATTGTTTCGCAAGTAATACTGGTATCTTTGTAATTATAAAAATTGAATTTAACTTAATGTGAGTTAATATATTCTTGAAAAGAACTCCTACGGATTTACATTAGTTAAAAAAAATTCTTAAGTAACATGTTTTGCGCTTAATTTTACATCTACATTTAAATACATTTTGAAAGCAAATCATAGCAATCGGTATAAATATTTTAAAATGTCATTTAATTGAATATTTTAAGAATTACCTTTTTTATAGAATTTATACGTACTTGGAGTATGTCTGGAAATGTCTCACTGATAAGTAGAATTCTGTTGATTTAAAATATCTTAACACGTTCATGTGGCAAAAACTAATCTTTTAAAACGTTTCTTTTTAAAAAAATAAAATTAAAACATAATTTAAGGTTTTTTTTTCATGCTCAGAAGCATACATTTCCCATAAATGTTTTGTTTTAATCATTTATTTCACAGATTATTTTAATAAGAATATCTTTTTTTAAATAAAAAAAAATTAGACTAACTGAAAAATTTTAATTTTTAAATCAATCTTATTTTGGGTTTATCTATAATCCATCAAAAAGAAATTTAAAATCCAGCACTTAAAGCAAACAAAAATATTAAAAACAAAATTTTTGAAAATCATTATGAGTTTACTAGAAAAGCTTTTTAAGCGTTTATTTAAAAGAATTTTCACAAATATAGCCAAATATATCAAACGAAAAGATGGTTTGTCTCTCTAAAAATGCATTGAAGTAACTAAATTAAAGAAAACAGAAAATAAACTCATTTTCCTTTTGCAATACATTCCTTTTATTTCGTTTATTGTATTTTTTTCCTTCAAAATAACCATAGGAAAATAATTCATGCAAATTTATTTTCTTCGACACAGCAAAATATTTTATGTTATTACTTACTATTTTTTTGAATTGTTAAAATGAATAAAACCCAAATGAGAAATGTGTTCAACAGAAATAACTCTCAGATAAACTAAAAAGGTATTTTGAAACACATCGGTACTTTTAGAAGGTATTCAAAAAAGAACCAAAACATAATGATTTTTTTATATGTTGCAATGAAATTCTATTTCACAATTTTTCATCTTAATATAGTATATTCGCTCAAAAATAATTTATATAAAGCCATTTTTAATGTTATCTTTTCAATTGAAGATTTACGCAAGATATAAGTATCCACTAGTAGATAGTCATATTTACGTCGACAGTCCTATTTCTTTTTGAACTCGTCATTAAAATGTAAAAAATATAATATATCCAAGGAAAAAATAATGTGCATTTTCTTAGTGTTGAAAATATAATTAACACAATTTTCTATAGGAAAACATGTGTATGGAAATTTGTAACTTTTGAATGAAATTCATTTCTAAAATGATTATTTATATTAATTAAGAATTAATTTATATACATAATAAAGACAAAAGTATTATTCAGAGCAGGATTTTTAATGGAAAATTTTGAACTGTAGCATATAATGACAAATGTATAAACAAATTATTTTCTGTTATATTAGTAAATTAGATTACTTTTTTTTAATAACGATGAAAGTGCTTTCTTATATTTAAACTATAACTTCTAATGTTCGCGTTTTTTTCTAACAAAGAGAAGATTAAGTGTGGTATTTGTTTCGTATTATCTTTTTGTTTCACAAGCATTATATACCATCTGGTAGACCATTATTAAGCCCTTGAATTCCTTTGAACAATTTATTATTAAACATTTTTCCTACGTTAAATCGTAAAATAAACTTACCCTAAAACTTAAATAAATAAAAAAACATGTATCTGAATTACAAACGAATTTTCTTTTTTAGTCACAGAACTCTCATTAAGATACAATCTACAATTTAAGAATTTCTTGCTTTTGCGATTTTTCTCTTGCTAAATCTTTCAGGACTTGTCGTAGTGCTAAAAATTTGCTTGAGAATATTAGCTCAAATAATTTTTCTCTGTTTGAAAGAAACACTTCTTTTGTCAATAACACGCTTCGAGGCTAATAGAGGTAGCTGTATCTTTTTCCATCACTTACTCTTTTCTTTCGAAGTCGATTAGCTGATGATATTTTATTATGAAACCTTTGTCTTTTTCTTCTTGCTTATAAGATTATTTATTGTTTGGAGATTATCCATTTAACATGGCAATGGACACAGCTTTGACAAAAATATGCAAAACATGGGATATATTATCTTATAAATATACCAGCCATTAACCGCCGTATATATATATATATATATATATTATTGAAATCTTAGTAATAAGAATTCATTTGCATTGAAAAATATTTTTTAACTCTTGCCTCTTTATTTAAAAAGGAGAGATTGTTTAAATAATAATTTCTAAAATTTAAGTATAATTACCTTTTACGCTCTCGTAACATCTTTCCAAGTGGATCTCCTCAAAACTCATTTTTAGAGAAACTCAATAAAATAAAATGCTTATCAAACTTCAAGTCTAAATATAATAGTTCAAAAACGAATTTTTTTTCATCCATAAGCTCCAATAATTACCCTTGAGAGTCGGTTTCCGTAAGACTCGTTCTAAGCAAATTTAAATTCAGCAAAAGAAGCATATTTAAGAAAATCCACTACCGCAGATCTAGTAGTTTGAAAACGGAATTTTTGTTATGAATAACCCATCAACTACCCACACTTACCTTATAAGAGTAAATTTCCGTAAAAAATCCGTTCTTTGTGGATCTATACTCAACAAAAGAAACATTCCTGCAAAAATACGATTCTGTAGGTCAAACAGCCCCTAAAATGAAAAATTTATCTATAACTAACCTTAAGCCCTCGCCACGATCGTTGGATGTTTATTTCAGCATAACCTTTTTTGTTGAAGATCACTACTCCATAAAAGGAACGTGCATACACAATTTCAAGTCTATTTGTCCAATAATTCCACAGATATCGTATTGAGTGAGTGGGTGCATTTCTCTTTTATATAAATTTAGATTTCATCATGTGATTAACAGTCTATTTGAGATAAATTGGTATAATTAAAAATACAGCGTATGTTGTTAAACAATATTTCTGAGTTTGTTAATGATTTCTGATTTATATTTTATATACATATTTGTAAAATAGAAAAATGCAATATTTAGGAACTTACTTAAATGTGAAGTTTAATAACTTTTAAATGCTAAAATTTAAGACAGTCATTTTTTTCCCCATTTATATTTCTATTACTATACAAAAGGCACGATAATTTGTCACTAAGCAAGTAGTACTTTATTATAGTACTTATTCTTGGTTTCTGTTTAAAGTACCAAGCGATTAGAAATATATATATATATATAAAATACACCTAAATTAAATAATCAGTTATAAATATTTCACCAAATTTGCATTTCATATTATTGCTAATCACATTTTAATTTTTAGAAAGATCGACAATTAACCATGGTATTAAACAATAACTTTTAGTTTTTTTTCGGATTTTGATCATGCGTTTTTCATTTGTTTTAAAGATAAGCTTTTTTTTAAAAAAAGAAACATGTAAAGAAAATAATTTTTTTAAGTAATGTATTCTTATATATATATTTTTAATGTTTTCTAAGAAATTGCTTATGATCGAATATATTTTTAATAAACATACAATGTTTATCAAATTTTGAAACATTTATTTTAAATGCATTGTCAAGATGCACAACAAAAAGTACTAAATGCAATGGCTCCTCCGACACAGCAGTCAGCGTCACTTACCACTATACCGGATGGGCGGTAAATACAATTTTATTTATCTATATAATACCTTATATAAAACAGTTTATGATGATAATTTTCCATGTTAAATAAAATAATATGTACGACCAAGACAATAAAACGGTTATTGAGTATTTAATAGCAAAATAATTATAAGACTTCATTTAATGAGAAATTTGAGGTAGATGATTTTTGATAATTTCGTTTATATTGGGTTGTTAAAATGATATTGCCACTCTCATTTCGTCCTCTACATTCAAAATTTTCAATGTTTTTATTTAGCATTTTTATTTATCATTAATATTTGCTAATACTGAAAATCCGAATTCACACAAATAAGATGAAGAAAATTGGAACAATATTTTTTTATTTTTGAGGCCCATTATGGGATAATCACCTCTAATTTTAATTCAAAATGAACTAATTGACTCTTCCAAAAGTTTTGAAATTAAATCTGGATTACCACAGAGCTAAATTAGTTCTCCCTCTGCATTCAAAGTTAATTCATACATAGATGTATCTCTATCACAATTAATTACCAACTCATTTTTTTTCTTAAGTATATGTAAATTTGGGAAATAATGAATAACTTTCTCCACGCTATTGTTGTAAAATGGCCAATAACAGTTTTATGAGTAGTTTATTTCTATAAAAAAATGAATGATTCAGTTCCAGATATTTTTTCCTCACAAAAGTGCCGCGGTACAGTAGTTGAGTGTCGCTGCCCTGTGGAAACATGATTAAATTTTTCTCAGGGAGAGGAGTTAAACTGATGCTATTAAATGCGGTGTTAAGGGGAGATTATACCTGATGTTTATTTTCTACTTAACTTGAACGTCATAAACTATGATAAACGATCTTCGTTTGCAAAAATAAGTCAAAAAATTTCAGTTTTAGTTTATGGATCAAATTTTCATGCGAGGTGGTAAAATTGTGTACTACCTACTTAAGCGATTTAAATATATTATTACACGTCTTTTTTGCAGAGGAAGTATTTCGCATCAAAAATATAATTTTCTAACAAGCAGATAAATTAAAACTCATGCCTTTAATTCACAATTTCATAACTGATTGGTTTAAAAGAAGTATTTTCCAAAACCACTTCAGAAACGAGGATATAATAATAACTTAAATATACTTTTATGTCTTTTGCACACATTAAACAACACCATAGATCACAAGGAAAAAATTGTTTCCCTCTGAAATTTGTACTTTAGCAATTTCAAGGGTGTTGTATGCATAGTAAAACCACCTATTCTTACAGTCCCCGAGAATCAAGTTCGGTGAATGAAGTCAGAACTGACTATCTGGGAACACTGGTGAAACAAAACTCTGCGCTTGAGTAGCGGCAGGTGTTTATCATCTGCTCCCACCATTGTTCAGTTGAGACTCATTTGTGCTCCGTGTAAGACTTGTTTTACAAAGTGCTTGTTTAGTACATTGGTTCTTAACTGAAAACAGGAAAATGAAAGTACAAAAGATTAACTTAAAGTTTTGTCTTAAGCATGGAAAGACACTAAAAGAAACTTATGTAATGTTGATACGTGTTTATGAAGATCAAGCACTATCCATGAAGTGTGTGTACGAGTGGTTCGCCTGCTTCCGAAAAGCAGGGTAAGTGATTCTAACAACCCCCGTAGTGGAAGACTGGTAGTCTCCGTCAGTTACGAAAACATTGAGAGTGAGGAAATTAATCACTGAGTATTGTAAATTAACTGTGCGCAAGAAAACTGATGAATTGAAGATTAACCGCGCGCAAGAAAACTGATGAATTGAAGATTAACCGCGAAACCGTGCGACAAATCGTTACCCAGAATTTAGGGATCAGAAGAACGCGTTATCGATAATGACGATATTCCTAACATCCAACAAAACCCGTGACGATGCTTTTGAACTCCATCCTAAAAGAAGATTTCTCGTAAAGTTTCCAGCACATTTGTAGCAAAGCTCAGCAGTGCATAGTTATGAGAGGTGACTATTTTGAAGGACAATAAGGTAACGTTTGTTAATATTTAATCTAAGTTAATGCTGCAGGATTATTCAACGAACTTTATTGTCACACGTTGTACTTTTCTTTAATGTAAAAAAAATTCAGAGCATTTTAACAAAAATTGGTTTGGAGGTGTTTTTTTATTTTAAATGTGATCAAATATACATTTAGAATTAAAAATGATCACCTCCAGGTCAATTTTACTAATTTACTCTTATTTTTATGCTGAAAGAAATGTATGAATAGGGATTTTAACTATGAATCACCTGTTCCCTGGAAATGTTACAGAGCGAGAAACTTAAGGTTTACAGGTGTGTACGTCAAATCTCCATAAATTATAACATCGGAAAACTTCGAAATGATTGAAACACTCATAAATTTGAATGTGTGTGTTTAAAATGACTTAAAATACAAAACAATTGAATGCATTAATGGACAAATGAACAAAAAACATAAAATAATAATTAATAAAATATTTTATTGCTATGTGAACGGTTTACATATTATATTAATCTTTTTATGCAGAAATATATTTCTGAAGACCTTACAATTCTTTACAATAAAAAAAATGTTGCATTTTAAACTTACTTAGTTCTTGAGTTACACTCTGATAATCGGTTCTTAGATACACTTTATCATCCATAAATTTTAACATTTGCTTTATATCTAGGTGCACTTCCATCTTTGGTTGGTTCACAACAGCTCTATACTTCAAGTGTATGTTTCCATCACCATTTTTTGTGCATAAATATTTCCTCTTCATCCGACTAGATGTCATAATTGATTTGGAGTTGGCCTAGTCCGCTAAATTTTGCGGGTTCAACCCAGGTCCATCTCTATGGATTTTCATGATGCAGAAAATCCACAATGTCCATATCGTATGTTTATACGACGTGTTAAATATTCCTATATTTCTTGTTTGGCTTAGATAATCTCGGCAGAATTAAATTTTCAGTACAGTTTTGCATTGTCAAAGCCCAGGTGCTTTCTTCTGGGGAAAATTGGCTTCAAAACTGCATTATAGCTATTGATATTTACCTTTGTGGTTCCCCACTAAAAGGTGATACTAACTCCTGGGGAATGTACTGGGTCTGCTAGGGAATTGCCAATCTGCAGACCTATTAAAAACAAATATGTTTCCTCTTTTGTTTACTGGTTTTGTGTTCTTCGTATTTTTAAAGAGCGCAAATACAGCTGGAATTTATATTTTCAATGGTGATGCACATTGTCTTATATCACTTATCGTCTGGAATCTCCTACAAGGAATCCGGTAATTGAGCGCAAGATTTATAAAATGGCTAAATATGCGCACAGACCATTTTTAGTTTTAACAGTTCATTTGTAATATGCCGAATTAAGCCACATAAATCTGTACCGACCCTGCATTTATTGTATGAGTTGACAATGGTGAGTTGTGGTATGCTAATCTAACCCTTTTCTTCTTTTTACAGCCTAATTTGGCTGGAAATAGGCTTACTTCTAACACGTGAAGATTATAAAATGGTCTATATGTTCTTCATCACATTTTAAAATGCAAATGCTTTTGTCATCGCAGATAAGCTCTCGTTCCATTTACCACTTTGGATAATTCTGTTAAATTTAAGTTGTTTCTATTTAGTTCCATTTAGTTCTTGTTTGAAAGACATTATCTTGAAGAAGATACTCTGCACATGCTATTCCAGTGAAATATCTATACTGATTTCATAAGAATATTTCCAGATGGAGATTTTGACCTGCTTTATTTATCTTTTAAAAATTTGAGCGATTGATTGTTTAGTAAGGTAGCTCTACGAAGCGACACAAGAACTGTTGGCGAAGGAAATATTTTTCGTAATTTTGACCTATAGTCAACTGACAAAGACAGCACCTGAAATAGTAACCCATTCTAAAAACTTCCTCGCCGAGCAAAAGTTAGGTATTCAGTCCTAGGTAGGGTTAACTCACACATATCAGCTTCTACAATCATCAATTGTGGCACAGAAGTCGAATTGAAGATTCGGCCGATACAATACCATCTACGAGTTCGTGGTTATGATCACTTGGTTACCTGAGCCATTTGACTTCTTAGAAGAAATTAGTATAGGATTATATATTTTTATTTGGGAGATATTAGCCACAGTAAGATTCTTAGTTCACACTTAAGTATTTTTGAGATTAAACTTCAATAAAACTATTCACTGTAAGTAATCTTTGAAAAAAAAATACCTCAGGGAGGGAATTAATAACATTCTGTGCAGTTAATATTATTCTTCGTTAACTAATTTTCATTGTAAGTAAGAACATCATTCAGATAAATCTGCTGTAAAAGCTAAGCTTGTCATATCACAACACCATCGCTTGTTAGCTGTGAAGTAAGATGACCCTTTGATCTCTCTTTTAAATGAAAGATTGGAAAACGAGCATGTTGTTAAAGGACTAAAGGTAGATAAAATACGAATGTAATGAATAAATTGGCATGTTGGCATGTTTTAAATTCAAAATGTCTAATTAGTCTAAATAGTTCTATATTTTTTTTTCTTTTGTGAAATTTTTTGGGTGTAAGAATATGGAGTATGACTCTTTTCTATTCTCGATATAATTTCTGTATCCCGATTAGAATTTATATATATCTTACCAGTAACATGCATTATATGAATGTTTTTATTACAATATACTTGTACTATACATACATAGACAAATTGGTGTCAATTAAGTAGTGTTTTTCATAATATTTAAAGAGTAAAAAATGTTTACATACTTAACTTTTAACTACTAAAACTAATCTGTGAAATCCTATAATTCTATAAATTATTATAATTATTTTAATTTTATAAATTATTATAATTATTTTAATTTTATAAATTATTATAATTATTTTAATTTAAAAAATTATTAAGTAAATGCCATTATGAATCTTTCTTCCTTTTAACCACCATTCTGCTGTTAGTAGGTGGCACTTCTATAGTTTCGTATGCATTGCACGTCATTCATGGAACTATTTGCTTGATACAATTGAAAAAGTGACACATCAAGTCAGGCTATTTGGATTCAGCCGAGAAGTGTCCAAATTTTATACCAGCAAGAGAAGAAATCTACTGTAGCTTTTTGTTTTGTTATCATCGAAGGAACTCGAAATGTACATTAAATTTTAAGCCTCTATGTCCAATACAAATATTTTACAATTTAGACGCTGGTTCGTGTGGTGTAGGGTTGTACAGTACCTAACCCCCTATTTTTTTAATCATTGTACCTTGAAAAAATTATTTAATTAAGTTAGCCAAGAATTCAAATCAAATTTTTAAATAAAATCAGAAAGGCTGTGATATTATTAAATTATTATAAGAAATTGTCAGAAAATTGTGAAACTTCTTCATTTTTAAAAAATTTTTAAAAGCAATATTCAAGCGGAAAATGCTTTTTTATCTGATTTTTTCCTTTCCTTTGTTACTTAGATAAACATAACGCTACTTTTACTGGGTATAACCATCAAAAATGGGAAAGCAACCGTTTTGATTAAGCCCAATAAGGAGGCCCTATATCCGAAATTATGATGATGGCAGCTAGAATGCTGCACGGTTATTCCGCTTATTCCCCCATAATTTTCACACTTAGCTTCAAATACTTAAACGAATTTTTCTCTACTAGACGAGGTAAAAGTTTTGCTTTCAGCTATTCAATTCATGTTACAAATTTAAAGGATAAATTTTGAAAAATTATGAATTGTGGTGGGGTATATATAGGTAGAGCAAAAATATTTACGTATTTATTTTTGCTAATGAGGAATATTTTTTACATTTGTGGGTTCTCACTTCATGGAAATTGATAGATATTTGTATTCATAAACGCCGTATTTTTTGTGGAGATTTGATTCTGCCCGATAGCCACGATCTTTGATAATAGCTCTGGCTCGAATTTTTCATGTTAGTTAACTTTTTCTTTTAGTTTTGCCACGCTAATTTTACTCCCTTCCTCTTTAATCGTTTCCCAAAGTCCGTCGAATATTCTTGAATGTTGTTTTCCTAAGACACGTTACAATAAGCCAAAAGCAAAGAAGTCCATTAAAGCAGTGTCAGGTGATTTTACAAGTATTTCATCAAATGGGAGACACTTTAGCCTTGTTTTTGATTCTTTCTTCACTAAAAAAAAACGGCAGTTGACTTAAACGGGAGACTGTAGAGGTTTTGTTCATTTGAAGCTCACTTTTATCAATGTTCTTTCCATATAAAGCTGGAAATTTTTCTTCAAAAATTTGTTCTAAGATATTCTGCTTATATAAGAGTGAATTACTTTTCGGCTTAAAGTGAGACTTTTTTGATTTTTAATTTGCCGTTCCAGTATCTATCATTAACCCTTTTGGAAACTTTTCGGTATACTGATGAAGCCAATTCGTACTGCCATTAGCGTCAGGCGAGCAATAGAAAATTTATCTTCTTTTGTTACAGTTACTTAGATATACCCATGCCTCAGCGAGTGTTAAATAAAATTTCCATTTTTCAGCTGCTAGGTATTTTTCATTTAATTTTCTACAATTGGTTTTTCTGTCATCAATATGTTTTGGTAAAAGCAGATTAACTTTAGATTCAAACATATTTTTTAAGACCGTATAGTACCCTAAAATTCATCAAACCATCGACATTTTTTTTTGTATTGGCTTATTTGATACCTCGAATATTTGTAAACATGCCTGCCAAATTTCAAAGCTTTACCTGCATTTTTTATCACGTTATGGAGTAATATTTGATGTTGGACAGCAACTACAACTCCCACATTTCAGATAATCTGCTAGAATAGAGCCTGTTAAAAATGAATTAATTATTTTTCTACCTCACGTTAAGGAGACTGACATAATATATGCAGTAAAAATCATTTCAAGAAAGAATTGTGCAATTCATGCAAAAATTCTAGTTTGTGAATTGCTTATTGAAAGAGCAAATGCATTTGTGGACAAGATTTTAAAGTTGTGCGTGCTTTTTATGATATTATTATGAATGAAATTAAAACTTCAAAACGGATTCTCCCAAAGCACAAATATTAAATCTCATTTTGATAACTCAGATAATTAAAAACCTAATTCTCCAGAATAGAAAATCTCTCCCATTTTTATATATTTGTTTTTGGTGATATATGTATACCCCATGTGTGTGAAATTCAACACTAATATTATAAAAATATTTTAAGATATTTATTTAAGCAAATGGACGTATGCAGTTCTTAGATTTTGATATATTTTACCTCTGAATTGTTACTTGATTTTGCTTTCATTCGTGCAATATTTGCATGTTAGATAATGTACAATATTTAACATGCGAAGGCTTTTAAAATCATGGAAATAAAAAATAAAAGCATAAACATCTTTTTTTACATGTTGTGAAACATTTAATTTGCAAAACTGATCATAGAATTAGCTCTGAGTTGTGTGTATTTATTTTTCATAATTATTAAGGTAAAGTTTTATAAAATATTGATCTCTCATTCGTTTTCTTCTATATATTCATTATGGCAGTATACTGTTTAATTGTTCTACATGTATGCAATTTCTTATGGTAAGCAGTTTTAAATAAGCTAATTAAGATTTCATAAAAGTTTCAAACTATTCGATGAATATTATATCATGCTGTTCATGGAATGGAACCTTCAAACTCATTTTTCTCCATGTTGAATTTTTGTACATATATTATTATTCAAAACCCTAAGGATTTTTTGATAATTGAAGTATGTGTTTGAAACTCTTTATACATGTTCTGAAATGTATGTTTTGTAAAACTGTGCATGGAATTAGATCTAACATGTTCAGCACTTTTTCTAAAAAATTACAAAATCAAAATGAATGGGGTTTTTTTTGAGAATTTTTGGAAGTTAAATGTAAAAAAAAATTATAAAAAATTAAAGAGCCGCACCAAAAGCACCCATGTATAGCTTACGTAGTATATTATAAGGTACCTGGAAAACAATTTTTGAAAGAAAAGAGACATATTTAAAAAAAAGTCTTTGGAATTTAAAATATGTTTAAAATATATAGTTCAAAAAATTTAAATTTTACAAACATTTTGCAACAAATTAAAAAATTTTGTATGGAATTATTATTAAATATTAACCTTTATAAAATACAATGAAAACCAAATATCAAATTTTAAAAATAAAAGAAATTGTGAAGATGGTACCATATCGCCTTAACTTGAAATATTTATGAATGATTTTTCTTTCAGTGCCGGAAAACATCCCTAGTTTCGAAGAGAGGAATGTTTCAGTCGGTAGATTTTCTTTTAGGATTAGAGACTTCACTTTCTTGATAGTTCCCTGCTTTCCGACAATATTAGGATGAGGTTTCTAGTCATGTTATCATTTCTACTAGCAGCTAGATGTTTTTTCCCTTTCAAATTTAATATACAAGGGGTGATCAAATGAAAAGGTACGAAACGACACGGTGGGTACAAATATAGACTTTATTCAAAATATACACCATAGGCCTGAGCACAACAATCCCACTTATGAACAAGCTGCAGGATTCCTTGTTCCCAGAATTCCTGTGGCTATGACGAGACCCAGTCCTTCACAGTGTCCTTGAGTACGTCGTCCGAGTTGAAGCGCTTTCCTTTCAGGTGTTTCTTCAGTGGACCAAACACATGGAAATCGCAGGGTGACATGTCCGGACTGTAGGACGGATGGTCCTACGTCTCCCCTTTGGAACTTGTCCAGTTCCATTTGTGTGACTCTGGAGACGTGTGGACGCGCGTTATCATGGAGCAGAACCACACCCTCCGTGAGCAGCCCCGGTCTTTTGTTCTTGATGGACCTGCGTAGCATCGGAGTGTCTCACAGTACACATCGGAGTTAATGCTTTTTCTGTGCTCGAGTAATTCTGTGCTCGCATCATTTGGACGCCGATTTTTATAAGAGCATTTGCTCTCTCTTCTGCGCATGCGGGCACCGCGCATGATCCGATCCCAGTCAGTCTCCAATGGCATCCCGAGATGTCTCGCTACATTCTCTTTTGGCGGAATATGCAAATATTTAACTGTTCTATTTTTATGTCGTTTCATACCTTTTCATTTGATCACCCCTTGTACTATACATACATATTTTTAAATGCAATAACCACACCACTTTAAAATATACTTATACGAATATTTCTCCTCAGAAAACACAGTTACGACACCTTCAAACCCTCTATCAATTTTAGGACCCATTTTCAAAATGAATCTTTTACTATATATTCAAATAAGAAAAACACATAAGCAGATAATTATTCTGAAGTCGCTGAAGTTTTATCTCAAAATGTAAATGGGAAAATAAATTACATAATCGTTTCCATAAAGTGCGAATGATCTTCTGTATTAAATACTGGAAGTTAATTTTAATAAAAATTAAGTGGAAATCGGTACAGTGTCTGAATTAAAAAAATAATATATACATTCTAATTAAAATTTTTACTTCCTTTACCTTTAAATGAAGTCTTTGGCTAAATAAGTTATGCATATTTATAACTTATTTTTTTAAGAAATACATATGTAATAGTGTTGAAGTGGTATTTCGTTAATATTTCTTCTATTGGGAATGTTGAAAAAAAATAATGCCATTCCCATAAAATGTCTCATTTAAAATGCAGAATTTTGAACCTTGTTTTCTTTTCTCAATTAAAAATTATGAGTTATAAACGGAATATATTCTCATCCGTAATGAAAAATAATTGATGATTATACATAGTAGATCTTATTTGGAATTTTATTTTATAAACATAAGCTTTTCGCAATTATTATTTTTAAAAAAATTGAAATTTTACAGAAAACGCAATGCTAGTAGCTAAATTCGTTTCATGTGAATAGTATCATTAGATTCACGCATGAAAGAGCTGTGATAGGGAAACCCTCTGGGATGTTTCAATGTGAGTATTGCGTCATGTATACCATAACAAATCAATACCCATGTTCTCAATACATGTATACTCAAATCAATATCCTACACTGCCCACTCAGTTGAGAATTTCATGTATGATGTATCTCAGTATTAGTTTGTGAGACGTATTTCACACCGACAGAAAATATTGCATTCATATCTTCATGCATTCACCTTGTGTGAGACAGAAGTTGAACCCGGATTGAATGGCGAGGTTAACAGTGCACGCACACAAATTTAGTCTGTTATACGTGCTTTAAAATAATCAATATAATCTTTGGTTTCAGATAATTATATGATCCATCATTCTGTCAGTAAAAGTATGAAAAAAATAGTTGCTATATTTTGACGAAATATATTTCAATTTGTTATGCATGCTCGTATAAAAGAACAGAAGAGACACATGTTAGTGGTTTCAATAAAAAAAATAAAATTAACCTTAGTTTATATATTTATTTTTTGCATTCAAAGCTTTATTTGTTGAATGTTTATCTTCTCGTTTGCGCTTATTTGTGCTTAATTAGTGTTTATTCTATCTAAAAAATAATTAAATGATTTTTGGCATTATTTAAAAAAAAATTAATTGATTAGTTATTGTTAGTAAAATTAGATGCTTGGATGTAAAATATAATAATATTTTTTTGTTTTTAAAATTGATGCAATAAATTTCAAATTGATTTATCACACAACTGACGTACTTGTTTCTCAAAATACATCGAAATTTGGGATAAGCCTGAGGTGGATTAGAACTCGCGACCTATGGGTTCGTAGCCCAGTAACATGACCACCACACCAAGATGACCACCTTGGTGCGGAGGTAGTTACTGTCTTATATAGATGGTACCGCTACATACTCCCTCACAAGTGAGTCGGTGAATAGGCGAAGGAACGATGTATGTGTGAAATTGAGCGTGTTTGCTGCTGCGTCACTAGTTGTGATGTCTTTTTGCTGGTTGCGTCATTCGTGCGTGACGGCTTGTTGATTGCGCCATATGTGAGACGATTGTTCATTATATTTATTTGTGGCTGGGGGCTTAAACAAAATATCTGAAACAGAGGATAATGTTTCTTGATCGATAGCTGCAATAATATATTATTATACTTTGTTTGATCATTAGTAATTGCTGATAAAGCAGAATTACTTTCCGCCTGCACAAACCAAAGTTTAATATTGTTTGTCCAAATTGGGAATGAACTTAAAGAAAGGCTTATCACAGAATTCTCAGACTCTGCAAATAAACTAATTCGAAAACTTCTATCTGAACTTCAGTTAGGTGACGATAAGCCGTCACACTTGTTAACGAAAATGCAGGTATTGGCATCCGGTGCATCTTTGAATGACTATTTCTTTAAAACTTTATGGCTACAACGATTACCATCGGAAATGCAATCAGTTCTTTCAGTCAGTTCAGAGACACTTGAACATTTAGCTAAGTTAGTCGACAAAATAGCCGAAGTTAGAACTGATCCTTTCCTAAATGTTTCCGTGATGAATAAGTCCACGAGTTCGAACCCAGCACTACCAACAAATCCTCGAGAAGATTTGCCTAATCCTTTATATCAGGAAGTGGTAGCACTTCGTCAACAAGTAGATGCACTTAGCCAACAGTGCCAAAGATTTTCTGGCTGGAAATCCCGTAATCGTTCACGAACGAGAAGTAATTTTTCACGAAACACGACCAGATCACTGGAAAGAGAAGGGCCATATTTCAAAAATTAAATGAATACGGTTTAACAATAAATGTATCAAAATGTGTGTTTGGGGTGCCAGAAATTTCATTTTTAAGACACTTAGTAACTAAAAATGGTATAAAACCTTTACCAGATAAAGTGGAGCCTATTTTGAATTACCCACAGCCAAAGACAATTAAAGAATTCAGGAGATTCCTCGGACTTCTAAATTTTTTTCGTCGTTTTCTACCACTTGCGGCTCACAATCAAACTCATTTAAATGATTTCTTAAAACGTTCAAAACGCAACGACAAACATAAGATTAATTGGTTGGAACAAGCCAAAAGCGAATTTCAAAATTGCAAAGCCCTGTTAGCCAACGCTACTCTGCTCGTGCATCCTAACCCTAATGTAAATTTAGTATTGCAGGTAGATGCCTCGGATTTGTCTATTGGCGGTGCTCTATTTCAAACAGAGGGTGAACATCTTCAACCTTTAGCATTCTTTTAGCGCAAGTTATCCGAAACTGAACAAGGCCACGTATTAAGAAGCCTCAAAATAATTATGAAAAAAATAATAAAGTTACTACAAAATCATTGGCAATCAAATATGCATTCTTTGTTATTTGCTTTTGAAAAAGACTTTTACAAGCTTGTTCTGTTCCACTAACATATTTTTAAGATAGGTTATATGCGATAAACTATATATTCCTTCAGCTTTAGATATAAACATCTACTTCTCTTTACTCATGTACGAAAATTATTTGTTATGCGATAAACTATATATTCCTTCAGCTTTAGATATAAACATCTACTTCTCTTTACTCATGTACGAAAATTATTTGTTTAAAGATAATTGTCGTCTTCAAACAAGATTTCCTATTTAGATTTTATCTAAATTAAAATCAGTTAAGTGACAGCAGTGGAAGCCTGTGGAAGACAGTGCTGCCTACGACTGCACTATCTATAACTTCTATTAGATTTGAATAACTTCACACAAAATCAGTGATATGCAGAATAAGATATGAGTTCTTACAATGCTCAAATATCTGATCATATCTCGATATTATGAGATTTATCACCTGATATCTAATGCATAAGAGACAGAATCTGTAACCCTAAGAATATTTAACTTTCGAGTACGACGGGATAGCATATCCAAGTTGATAATGTAAACAAAAAAGGTGAAAGAGTGAAGGCACTATCATGAAATGTAACAACTTATAAAAGCAAAGGTGTTTGATACTTAACATTTAGCAAATACAGTTTGATGTTTCGTAATGTTGTGCAGTAAAGTTGTGGTGGAAAGTAAAATTTGTCATCCCATGTCCAAGTCTTCTGATGCAGCTGGTTATGCCTGTTCTTTTATATAGAGCGATTTTTCTAATTTTAGAGTGGAAACACGTGCTTAGTTACAACCAATGCTGAATGCAATTGTTAATATTTACAAAATCTCTGAAAGACCATTTAAAGCAAGTGGGCAGTCATAATAGTAAAAAAAATGCTTTGCATCATGGTAATATAAGATCGCTAGCTACCGATGCCAATTAAAACATCTCCTCTAAGAGATGTTAAATCACCAATCTTACAGTCAGTATTTGCTGCTTTGCGATTACCTTTTTTGGTTCCTTACGAAAGGCCCTGAGAGTTTTACTTACGATTAAGGACTGCGCCATGTTGTGAAAGAGTATTTGTATTTTTACGCGTTGTCCTTCTTAACGTAAAGTGAAAGAAATTCCGTACCATTTCAGAACAGTTGTTTGAACAATGAGTTGGTTACACGCAATCTCTAAGTGCGATTTGCTTCCTATGCAACACTTCCTTGAAAAAATACCATTACTATGGTTTTCTTAGTAAACGAGTTAATGTTTCAGGAACAAGTCAATTGACCAAACTCATGAACATTAATCATTTGTCGTTCTAATTTGTCTACGTGCGGAGAGAAGTCTCTTAAATCCCATGCGATTAGTAATTTTAGATATTGTTATTCGATAGTCATGCCCAAAAAAAAAAAATGTTAGACGTAGAATAGGAGAAATGCTACATCCTAACTGCATCCAGGCAACTGTGAAGCCCCCACATAGTTTTATGATTTGGTCGTGCATATCTGCAGATAGTATCGGTCGCTTTCATATCATCTATTGGGCACTGAATGCCATAAAATACATTGACACTTTTCCAGAACCTAAGCTTCTGCCTTCCATCATAACAATGCTTCCAACAATGCTTCCTTTATTTTTCAGTAATATTCTGCTCCTTGCCACACTGTAAAATAATCGAAAGACTGATATCGTTCTAAGATCATTGAGTTGTTGTGCTGGCTAGGAAACAGTCCTGACTTCAATCATATCGAAAACTTTTGGCAAGGTTGAAAAACTCTAGTCCGAATGAAGTACCCATGAAATAAAAATGAACTAAATGAGAATATAATTGTTTCCCAGCATCATGTAATAACGTAGAAAGAGCTTAAAACAATTTTCAGCTCAATGAAACATCAATGTAAAGCTGTACTAAAAAAATAAAGGCTGCCCCACTAAGCACTGATAACTCACTGCTATCATCAGTATCTAATGTATATCGATAGTTATCACTGTATAACTCTTTTTGCTTTGGAAATATTTTAATTTTGTTTTGTTTTTTTGTACTGAATTCAATATTGAATTCTCTTCAAAAAATGATATAATGCGCAGCAAAAGTTCATCTATTGAATCTGCAGGATGCGGATCAAGAGCGAGACGCCGAAGAACCAAATCCCACACGTGCTCAATAGGTCATATATCCGGTGAACAAGCAGGCCAAGGAAGAAGTTGCAGGTGTTGGACTGAACAGAAGTCTAGAACAGTTTTTGCAACATGTGGGTGTGCATTATTCTGCTGAAAGATATTTCCAGGGAGGCATTGAAAGAAGGGAACGACTTCGGGCTGTAGCACTTCAGGGACGTACCTGTTGCTATTGAGATTACCCTCAATTTGTAGCAAATTGGATCGTCTATGAATACGAAATCACACCCCAAACCATAACTCAGGCCGCTATGTTGTTCGATAACGCATTCTGGAAGGCAGCTTTCACGGACATAGCGTCTAACACGAATGCTTGTCATCATGGTCTCACAATATGAAACGTGATTCATCTGAAAGGACAACTTGGTGCTAAACAACTTGCCAGGCTCTGTACTCATTGCAGACGCAGCCGTCGATGGTTTACCGTGAGAGAGATTATGCATAAAGGCACCCTTGCACGCAATCCACGGTGCAGCAGACGTCGACGAATTGACGAAGCCGACATTAGTACACCTGTAGCAGTACACCAATGTGCTGCCAAGGGCCTGTAGGAAGATGTACGGTCATTCACCGCCATGCGGAGCAGGTGGCGATCGTCATGCACTGACGTCACCCTCCATCGTCCACTGCCAGTTTTTCGAGTTGTTCATTGCTCGTCGGTCCACTGCTTCCAAACTCGCATCACTATGGAGCTGTTTCACTGCATACGAGTTCATGTTGCGTGACAAGAAAATCCTCTTTCTCGAAGACCAATAATCCTCTGCCGTTTAAACTCCGTAAATAGTTGGAATTTCTCCTTATTTTGTCGTGGAGGCTTTCTCAGGTCTCACTAAACGTTCGCCACTAACAAATAATCATTATCTATCTTCAACGTCCCGCTACAGCCCTCTATTTATAAGTTTTCAGCATCAGTTTAGAGGGCGTTGCGTACGCTACGCATGTGCGGTGGCTCTGAAACTTTACTATTTTGCGTAACATCCTTTAATTGATATTTGCTACAATGTTCATTTAATTCTGATTATTCGTTCATGGTGTTACATTTTTTACAAACAGCAGTGTATTTTTAAATTTTAAACAGGTAATGAATTTCTTCGTTTTCCCTAGTTATTTGAAAATAAGTCAATTAAGGCTCTAAATGCAGGAAATGGAGATGTATTAAATACAATTTTATTTCAATTCAATGGTAACACCGAACAATTGTTGGTTACAAAAGTGGATTAAGAATTTTTACTGGTTCAATTATTAGTCTTTAAAATAGCATACTCTTTAAGAAATACGTTTCTGCAGTGAGTTGATCTTAAGGTATATTATAAATTAGAATAGTTCAGAAAATAAGAATTATAAAAGTATTTATGTTGCATTTCAAGAAATAACTAACAACCCTACTAATTTTTTATAATAAATACAATATATTTTTTCTTAATAAATGGTAGATTAAAATTTTTATCTTCAAGTAATAAGTAATAAATACTAATTTATCACTTGTGTCCAGTTTTGAAACGGTCAATCACTGCAGACAACAAAAGTAAATGGCTATATCAACTCTGAACATAATAACGTTTTTGAAGCCGTACAGTATAAAAAATTTAAATATTTAACCCTTACAGAACCATAAGTAATATCAGTATGTAGATTTTATTTATTTTGCTTAGAAGTAAAAGAAATAAAAAAAATCATAGGAAAAATACATAGAAATAGGTAGTTTTTTAGAATTTAATGGAAATAGAATAGAATTATTCCTACAAAAAATTGTTTTCCACTATCAGGCATTTGTTTTCACTTGTTCAAATGCACTTTTTTCTTCGATAAAGCTATATTTATCCAATAGCATAAAATATGCGAGTAAACAAAGTAATATATTATCACACAATGCAACAAATTGAAATATATAAAAAAAATATCAGAGTATAGCCACGAGTATTTTATTATCAGTGCCGATTAAGAATTCTCTCTATTATTTATTTTTTTCTGTATTTTCTGCTTACGTAACTGAGTTTAGCAAATGGTCTGTTTCGACGTTCTGTGTAAAAAATCAGATAAGATTATAATGAAATATAGCAATAATGCATTCGAAATTGGAGGGGGGGGGGAGGGGAGTACACGAATTAATGAGCTCCCTGGAATAAAGTTTCAACTGAAAATTACACTTAAATGATTATGCCTGATTAATTCTTAATTTCATTTCATTAAGAAGCACTGTCTTTATTACCTTTTGAAATAATAGCAGCATTCAGAATACCACTCATTAGTATAAAGATATTTATATCACATGCAAATATTCGTATAACGTCCCACTCTACCAGAATTTAGACCTATTGATGGGAATTAGCTTTTTTTAATTTCATCAATCCAATCCATGAGTTACCTAAATATAACAGTTTTATTAACAGTTTTATAATGTAGTTAACTATATCTGTTTGAATCAGAAACATTTTCAAGAACATTACAAGCAACAGTTAGGAGAAAAAAGTATTTGCAGTGTATATGTGTTAATAATTGCCGGAATCGATAAACAAATAATTTAAAATTTGCCTTTGTTTATAATACGTGGAAACGTTAGACTAAATAAAATGGAATTACGCTAAAATTCATTAAACAAAAGTACTATGAATACTTACATGATTAAATTTTATTTTATCTGAGGTATTTTGTTGATAAGCACGCGTTTTAACAGCTATCTTGTGCTGTTATATAACCTTAACATGAAATTATATATTAACAGATCTCTGAACTCAGTTTAGAAATAATACAAAATTGTGCATGCCAAGTTAATGTTGCTATACTAACCTTTTCTAAGGAAATAAATTTCATGGTGGACTTAAGAAATGACAAGGAAAAGTTAAAATTTAGATTCATGTATAAATATATCGTATTAAATGAAACAACTTTTAGTATTGCTTTTATAACCTTTAAGAAATCCAATTATTCTATATAATATGGAAGGTTTTGAGGGATTGAAATTTTGAACGTTACTTTGCTTGTCTGGAATTTTTATTTTTTATTCTGAATTATTTAAAAATGCCTTGTTATTTCAATTATTCTCAGTGCAGTTTTTTTTTATATATATTTTTTAAAAAAATCTATAGTTACTTTTATTACCATTATAAACTTATAAACTCAAATATACCGTACAATGTAACATGTAAAATGCAGATCAATGTATTTGTAGTGCCTTTATACATTTTTCGACCGCAGTAAATAATGACTCAAGTAATTTTAATCAACTTTATTGGAAAATATTTTGTTATACTCGTATGCCTAATTTTATTTATATTATGTAATGATAAATTTAGCAGCTCGGTAACTTCCACATTAGGATTTGTTCAATATTTGGTGATAAATACATGATACATAATTTTTTGTGTTTTTGAGAAAAGAGAAATTTATGTGCAAATATAACTAATCTTTTTTGTCAGAGAAAGTGTAATATTGAATTGTTTGGCCATTTATCATAGTTTTCTTTCGTTCTTGACAGATTTATAGATCTCTTACTTGAACAAATGATTAAAGAAGCATAAAGAAGTATTAAAGGTCTCAGGACTTGATGTTTATAGATAATGCCATTGTATTGATCGAAAAATAAAACTTGGAGTAAAAATTATACGCCATTTCTTTTATGGACGAAAAATGCACAAAGTAAATATTGTGGAAATAATTGAAATGCATATTGTATTGTCCTTGGAACACACAGCATATTTTTGAGGAATGATTAATAATTATTTTTAGTCTAATATTTATTTCAATTTTTTGATTAATGTATAATGTTGCAAATTTGCAAGGGGAAAAAACAGCTGAAAACTCATTTAACTTGAATAATAGCAGGTGTATTAAGGGACTACCAACAGAGGACTACACGAAAACAAATTGACCTATATACTTTATATAATAGATTTATACTTTATATATAACCTATATACTTTATATATAACTTTATATAATACTTATTGTAATAGATTATTTTCATTAAGGGAAATCGCAACTCGATGTAAGAAACGGTCCTCTAAACTGTTCCACTAATAGTAAATCAGCCAGATAAAGTATCTCTCTTATCGTATTCAACGTGATACACACGACTGTACTCCTATCTGAATGGACTCGGCCTTTAATTAATACGTCCTTTATATAGCTGCATGATAATTTCTATGAAGAATGATCCCAGAGCCATCTCGATGAATCCTTGTCGATATTGCAGCTTTCGTTCAATTTATGTCCAAGGGCGGTAAAATTGCTAATTTGGTTACCCTGGTCACATCTCCCAGAATTGTCATATTTTTCTAGTTTATTCTGGAAAGTTTGCAGGTAAAGACCAATTTTACTGCAAGAACAGTGTTGCATATGTTACCGGCAAAGTATGAAATCTTCGGCATTCTATACAATGCCTAAATATTCTATAGAATGCCTAATGAGAAACCGGCAAAGTATGAAATACATCTCAGATTCATTTCGAATATTGGTCTCAGGCTCAGAATCTGTTAGTTGTACACTGCTGTTTGTTCGGAAATGGCAAAATACTCAATTTTACTTAAACTTGTTACACAAAAAATTGGTTTTTCCCTGTGCTACCTGAAAATTGAGGAGCAAACTATAGTATTAGTGAAGGTGCCATGGTCTATAGCAGGGGTCGGCAACCTATGTCACACGTGCCACATATGGCACGCGGTACAATTCTCAGTGGCCCTTTGCACTACTCAACAAATTTGTAAATTTTTGAATTGTTTCAAATGCTCTACTGTGTGGTTCGCTGAATCATATTGGTAGATTGGTTTGACACGCAATAGCTAAAAGGTTGCCGACTCATGGTCCATAGACATAAAACATCTGTTCAACGGCTAAATGCCCAAAATTCGAGTTCATGCTCCAAAAAAAAAAAAGATTTCTTCTTAACTGAAATTACTTACTAGAAGTTAATAACTGATATAAAAAAATGCTAAAAAGACTACTAAGAAGGAACCCAGGGACTATTGGTTGCTGAATGGCTATGATGTGATGTTTGCGGAAAATAAAAGTTTAACTCATTTAAACTGTTAAAGAAGGCGTCAGTACCATAAAACAGTGGTCCCCAACCCTTGGTCCGTGGATCAAAGGGAATCAGGCCACTCAAAGAGCATTAAATTATTTCCATTATATTTAATGGGGTGTTTGTACGACTTTCCATGGAAATCAATTCATATTTTATGTAAGATCATTTTATAATTATTTTTGGTGCTACTGAATTTTACGCTGAAGGCATGTCTAAATACAATTAAATTATAAAACCAAAGCAATTTAAAATATAAATAATCAACGTCCCACCCTCAGTGGGTTGCCCTAAAATTATCAAACGTTGACCAATCCGGAAGAGAAACTGCTATACGTTATTACGTCACAGAAACATTTTCCCCCAATGGGGCTGCAGATTGTTATTTTTACCATTTTCAGACCTAGTACATTCCCCAGGGGCTAGTATCCCTTTTTAGTGTGGCACCATGTAGGCGATACCAATCGCCATCGATAATTTTAACACCCAGTTTGCCAATGTGAACTTGTTTTAAGAAATTAATCTGCCGAGAACAAAATTAAATTCCGGATTCTTGGGATGTGATAGAATTCTGAAAGAACTTTTAACCAAATACAAAAATGTTACACAATATGATATTGAACTGTACATTCACCTATGTGAAACTTGCCTGAAAAAACAGAACATTATTTTAAAAAAAGGTATTGTAGTACAAAACTTTGACTTTTTTCCGAATGCCAATATATTGGCACTTGTAATGAGTGAGAAATAGGATGGTTTCTATCAACTTGAAACTACTGAAGGGATTTTAATACAAGTGTATGCGAAATCACAATTTAGCAATAATTTTTTTAATGACAGTCTCATTATTTTGTCAGAATAACATTTGTACTTTTAGGAATGTAAGTCATTGATATAATATCCTTAACATGACCTTTTTTTATACTTTGCCTAAATAGATTTAGGCATTGTATAGAATGCCGGCATTTCATACTTTGCCGGTAACACATACGTACATGAACAAAATACATGGAGTGTTTCACTTACAAAGTCCTTTTTTAAAAGAAATTTGCTTGTGTATTCGATATATTGTATTTAAAAGTATTTAAAACATCGGTCTCATGCGTATAAATACTTGAACATTAATAAATAAGAATAATATCTCTCTCATAAAATTTAATTATGATTTATGTACTTTATAGCAAGTCAGACAATAAATTGCTTTTCTCTTTGAGAATTTGAGAGAAATGAATATTTAAATATTTCGAATCTCTGGAGAACATTTTAATACAAGTTTCGTTTAAATAACAAAAACCTAAAAAAAATAAAAATAATAATATTCGAAAATTATTATAGTTACATTTCCATTACATTTATCTCTCTCTCTCTCTTTCTCACACACACACATGGTTAACTAGACACTAAAAAATTTCTTCTGAATTCAGTAAACTAAATTCATGCAGGTTTGTTTCCCAATCTAAGCAAATACAAACATGCAGATACGTTTGAACAAGTATATGTTAGTCTGGCTTGCATTTTGCTGTAATATTTCTTAAAATTTAATTTATTTTTGATTTTGTCCTTTTGTGCTGTTTTAAAAATCATTTTTTCTTATTTCGCGATTTAAATTATTTAATAACTTATGCTTGACCACAAACCCTTAAAATCACAATTGTTTTATTTTATTTAAAGCAAAAAGTTACTTGTTTTCTTTTTCTACTACAATTTAGAAAAGATTAACAAATATTAAAGGTGCATTGAGTAAATACTTAGAAAAATATTTCAAACAAAGTAAAGGGAAAAACTGCTACATAAAATGAAATGCATCGGTGGAATTCGTTTGATTAATAATCCTGTTTGGGTTAAATCTCACTTATAAAAAGAAACAAGGATTTATTTTAAAGAAATTGAAGAGTTTGCATTTTTTGATAGAAATTTGGGAAACCAAATACTGGTGAAGAACTTTCAAGGCATGTTTGTCTCTTGGAGCGAAAGTGTTTGAGAAAGCTTTCCTTTATATGTAACATACATTTAGAAGTTTCTTTAAGCCATTTTGTTTTCAACACGGATTCACCTGTCATTATAGAAATGCGAACATGACGCACAGATTTTTGAAATAATCAGATGATTTTGCAGTTGCAATAGATATGTGAAGTCAAGTTTTGCTAAGAGGATTGATCTTTTTCTAATATTTGTAAAAGAGCTTATACATTTTTATAAAGTATTCTGTCAAACAATAAATGGAGCTTAGGAATTATGTTTCTTTATTTCCCTCTCTATGTTACTTCCTTTTTGAAGTCTTTAATAAATAAATAAAGTTAATGAAAAAAAGGCTACACATGTACTATTAGATTATATTTGAATTTAGAAAGAAATTTACGATGCTGCAGAGTTTTTTAAGCATAAAATCACAAATTCATGTTGTCACAATGTAAAAATACTATTAAAGAATTTTAAAAAATAGATTTTAAGAGAAATTATATACATTCATAACATTAAATTTTTAAAAGTAAAAAGTGTTGAGTTTTGGAAAACAGCACACTACAGAAATGTATTTATATTCTTAATAGACGAGAACATTTTCATTTATCTTTGGTTTAAATGATAAAATCTAAAAATAAATTCTTAAATTTTCCAATTTTATACGTAACAAATTTAAAAAAATCGATATTTTCCATCCATGTCTAATGATTTTATCTAATTATATTTCAATAAGAGTGTTTCCCAGAAGCATCCGTACAGTTTGTCTCAAAACTACAAATAAATTACATTCTGGTTAGAAAAATTACACTTGATGTAGAATTAGTAGTTAAAATATTGCATTAGTTTCTTTAAAATAATAAGTTTTTTTCGTAATTTTTTAACTAACTCTTATATTCTTTTTTTAAAAATATAAACTGTATCTTTGCAATTTTTATTTTTAAAGTGACTAACCCTTTGTGTTTCACTATCCTTAACAGTAGGAGTTTCAACAATATAAGAGGAACGCAATCTATTTAGGCCTAAAGGAGTACGCAAGTAAATTTTCGGGAGTGTTCTATGTGATATTTTGGATGAAGTTTGGGTTTGTCGGTGACATAACACTGAACTTGATTCTATGATTGCGCATGTGCTTTACGTATAAAATATTAGAAATAATATGGAAAAATTGTTCAGAGTGTAACCAACAAAATAATATAATCATTTTTGTCAAGGTTTTTTTAAATTAAAAAAAAAATATGAAAAATTTGTTGCAAATGCATGGATTTATCGAGATCAGAGTTAAGCTGTTGAAAAAAAAAATCAGAACATATTTTGCCTCAATCTATGATTATACAGGATTATTCAAAGTAAATTCCAAATGTACTTTTATTTATATATTGTGGAATTTAATGTTTTGGTAACTAGTGAATTTAGGTGTCCCATGCAGTGGGACACTGAAACAAAAGAGTTAAATTGAGCGGTGAATGTGTGAAAAGAGTGGAAATTATTTATAAGAATGTACAAACCTTTTAAGTGCCAGTTCATGTTTCGAAAGTTAGTACTTCACGGTACAATAATCTCTCTTTTTATTGTTCCACGGAAACAGAAAGTATGCATTTATGAAAAAAAATTAATGAAATCATTAAAGGTCCTTTAAAGTAATTTCTGAAATAGGCATTGAACTCCAATTAGTGTAAAATGTTTTCTGTGTAAACTTTGAAGAATTTATGTGGTTGTAAAAGCTATTGATATGATGCAGCTATTATTTTTTAGAATAATAAGTTTACTTATAAATAAAATATTCTATTCTCTTTTTTATAACTGTTGCATAAAGAATATATTTGCGGTCCCTTAACGTGATTCTTCACTTACCTTTAAGATGGACATGAATAGCACAGTTTGAGGTTTTAAATCGCTACAGATTAATCATCATTTTTCAGGATCTGAAGTGGAAATAAGATTTATCAATTTTTAAAGCTTTAACTGATGCGGAGTTAAAAGATTTTTTGAATTTATAATTAATATGGGCAATTTTTTTGCGGAATAAGCTGTGTAAGGATGTTTTTTGATATATTTAAATCGGAAGGAGCACTTCTTTTTTCTCACTTTATGCAAACAAATAACTCATCAGATCTTCCAAACTAAAATGATTTCTCCTGTAAAAATTTTCAGAATATCAAGGCCTTTTTCAAAATACAAATTTCAAGAACTTTCCAAAAATCTGTAATGTTTCGTAATTACACTAACAGTTTCATACTTCAAATATGGTACTGTGTAGATTATATATATATTATAATATATATATATATATATATAAGATAATTATATATTTATGATATATTATAAAAAATACGTTTCTTCATTTCTATTTGTGCCTTCCTTTTTATAGTATATTTTATCTTCAAATTAATTAAGTAATTGACAGATATAAACTGTATATTTCATATATCTACGTAAATGTGTTTTTGCTATTTTTCTTCTATTTATGACATTTTTCTATAATAGCTATTTTTCTTCTATACATAATTTTTTTTTCAAAAATGTTATGTACGTTTTATTTGGCATGATGTCTATCACCGTCATTTCATTGGTATCAAAACTTTCTAAATCGCGCTTTTTATAAATATACCCATGTTTTTTTTTTCTAGCACTTAAATCTATTTACCATCTTTTGTTATTGTATTCTTAAATGGGTTTGATTAATCCATGTGTTAAACATTTAGTAGCGATAGTAGCTACCATTGAAACGGCTCTCGCACTTGGAGAACTTGCCATGTCTGTGTAGTCTTTTGTGCCCAAATGCAGCTCAGCTGAAAAAAATTCTTGGAATTTTTGGCTGATTCAATTATTTCTTGATTTTTTCAATTTTTTATTGGACTAAATTACTCACGGCGTTAATGCAGATATGGCCTTACAATTGCAAAGTAAGTTACAATGAGATTCCTTGAGTTCAAGGGATATGTATGCAACTTATCTTAAGACTCAATCTGCAGAAACCAAACATATTACAAGGAATTCAATTTAACTGAGCAATTGCTTTATATCTTTCAATTCAAATAAATAATATTATTTTGAAAATATCAGCAAAGCGATACAGATCTATGGAAATATATTTGAATGTAGAATATTTTTAAGTAGCATTCGTTTAAATCTAAATTTCCAATTTATAATCTATTCGTTCAACAACAAAAAATTCTGATTTTATTAACAGATACAAAAAATTTGAATTAAAAGTGATATTAAGATTGGAAAAAGTCTCTATTTTTTTCATTTGTTAACCCCTTGAGCACCACGTGACCACTAGTGGATACATACTATGTATAGGGTAGAACCTAATGTATTATCAAGTGGATACATGGCTTTCTTAGATGTACAACCAGTGTAACTAGCACAGGAAATATTATAAGGTAGGTTTTGTTTTATTGAGAATGTATAAAATTACAAAAGTTACATTACTAAATGTCTGAGTTCCAAATATTGAAAAATAGGAAAATTAAAATTACAAATCTTTGAGAAATTGTTCGAAATGTTCCTTGTAACAAAAAAGCATTTCCAAATGCGTTATATAAGTGTATTTTCATTTTCCTTTCATTTCTTCATCTTCTTCTTTACAAATAAATAAATTCTTATCAGTCTCCGTTGCATTTATCGGTTTCCTGCAAATAATCTGATTCAGTATCACTTTCGTTGAAATTTAACAATGATAAAATATTGGAAAGAAAATATCAAAATATACACAAAATATAGTTATACAAACTGAAAAAAGGAAAACGAAACAAAAGCGAACGTGTACATTAGTCAGCGTCAAAAGGAAAAATGAAATATTCGCCATCATGTCAAGGTCAGTATTCCCGGAAATCTGGGATTTCTGAGGTTAATAGAGAGCATAATCTGGTACACGAGGGGTTAAGTGACATCAAAAATTTGAATTAAATGTGATATTAAAATTAGACAAAAGGTTCTCCTTTTTTACTTGTTAAATGACATAAAAATTAGAAAGTGTTATAATTCTTGATGATATGCAAGACTTAGTAATTAGAATCAGTAAGAGAAGTAAAAATTATTTTTACGAAGAAAGATTCTGTAAAGGAAATTTTAAAATTGTTTTTCTGAGCTTTAATTTCAATTTTTAAAGTTTTGCCTTCTCACGTGCCTGAAGTAATAGTTTTTCTTACTTCGTTCCATAAAAAAAATTAGCAATTCATGTGTTTTATCATTCTTCCCTTCAAAAAGTTTCAGCTTACGTTAACAGAATGGCTAGAAAATCTAAATTGAAATAAAATTAAGCACATTTTAAATTTATCCATGGATTTAAATCAGCCAGAAATATTCAATAATTCAACTGCGCAAAACTTCTATCAAGCGAACATTCTCGAGTTACCTGCTTGATCAATATTATTTAGCTTTCATAACAAGCGCTTTTCAATGATTGAAGGAATGCGAAATCTTTCTCACTTTGAGATGAAAATAATGACTCAATGCAGATTCTTTGTTCCAAAGCATCGGATTTATACAGAAATTATATCCAATTTTGTAAAAGAAGAAAATTCTTGAACGTGACTTCTAGCGAAACAAAATCAACCTCTTAGCTGCTCCAAAATATCTAAGTACTTAGTTTTGAAATATTAACAGAACAAGGGTTCTGTGAAATTGTATGGATATCGGGCTAAGGAGCTGTTTGACGTCACTTTCGAAAATATTTAACATCTTTTGAATTTTCACAATATCTAGTCAGTCGTTTTTCGATACTAAATTGTGACTCGAATAATATATTTCATCCCCTCAACAACACTTCAAATTGAAGTACGTTTGATACTTTCGGATTTCTGAAGCTGTTAGAAAATTATGTACAGCTTTTGTTGGAAATCTATGTTTCCGAAATTATTCGTGATTATCTACGTCAAAACGAGCTCTACATCAAAATTATTGATAAACCTACGCAAAGGATGCTTCCGTAAATGTCAACGAATAAATTGAGCATTAGAGTGACAGTGGCTTAAAATGTTTGATAAAATTGTATTTTCATAATTATATGATTTTATATGTTGCCTGCAATATTATTGTTTTAATATCTCAAAACAAGTGTTTGGTATTGAAAAAGTCTGTTTTCAGAAGAATTAGTTGTAATTATAACACACAAAAACGGATTTTTCATATTTGGATTAATCGATACATTATTCAAAATAAAAAGATTTTTCAAACAATAATAGATTTAACATTTAAAAAATTACCTGAATTATTTAAAAAATATCACGAGAATCAGTTGGTTGAATAAGTAATTTTTTTAAAAATTAGTAATGACCTAATTTAGTAATGGTTTGCAATACCCTGTATTGTATTTAGATGTTAGATGCTTTCACACTTTGAGCTAAAATGTCAACGCATGAAAATAACAATTATTAGTAAGTTAAATATTATAGCACTTCATTAAGTGTTTCAGAAATCAGATTATTTCTGTTTCGTTTATGAAATCAAATATAAAATTTTATAATTTTACATTTTTACCCTAGCTTTTTAAATTAGTTTCCATTTAAATTGAAGACATTACAATGCCTCTAAAAGCTATTGCAAAACTACATAAAAAAGATATAATTTTTTTAAAAAATTCATTTGCATCTCATTATTTTTATTTAATTCTCGTTTACTTTTAATTCCTTACTTGGATACGCGTATGATCAGGTATTAGCACTAAAATGGCAAACTATCTCCATCAATATTTCCTCATCGTCATTATAATAAGTCAGTAGACAAAAGATTTTATACAAATTTATCTGCAAATTTTAATTCAAATTAATGACAATTTATTATTCAAAAGTCTTTTAATCAGGAACTGTGATAAAACTTTATGGCAAGTTTTAATTTCTGTTGTATATTTCTTATTATTTTTTAAAATCGGAGATTTTCTAAAATTATCATTATAATTACACAATTTCTTATTAATTTTGTGTTTCAAAAAACATTTATGTAACTATAAAACATTATTAAAAATGATCAAAAAGTGAATTTTCCCGTGTATTTTCTTCTACACTAAAAATCAAAGATTTTAAAATCTTCTAATGCCTAATCTTCATTAGTTAGTAATGGAATTGGATCTTTCTTTCTCAGTTACATTCCAAGTATTTCTACTCTGCAATTAACCCAGTTGTCTGGGATGTCCCTATCATATCCTAGGTATGGAGAGGGCTTAGAAAATTATTCTATTTATATTTTACCGTAACAAAGTTCAAGGGATTGTAAAATTGAATTTTGAACCATTAGTAACAAACCGTTAAAATCAACATCATTAACCGAAGACATGAGAACTTCAAATGAGCAGAAGAATAAAAAGTGCAAAATAACAAACTAAGAAAATCATATGAATAAACCATTATCTCGTACAGTTTTTTTTTCTGTCAAAAATTACAAATCCTAACAAACATAAAATTTACTCGCGGATAATTTTTTTCATTCCCTACCAACTATTAGCCATTCTTGCAAAAAAAAAACCGTTCAAAACTTTAGGTACCACTAGAGAACTTGTTATGTCTGAGCACCCATTCATGTCCTCAAAAAAGATGTCATAAATGAAACGCGGCTCTTCTGATAACATTTTTATATAAATCGAATGAAATTGTAAATGAGCTGTTTCAGTAAAGATCAGTTTAAAAAAAAGTGTATCAATCGCAGAAAGAAAATTTACCCTTTCGTGGGCCTAGGAAAGATTACTTCCCATCTACATAATCTTGCAACTTACATCTGTGGGAAGTGCACAAATTATGACATATTGACCTTTCTATTACAACAATAGGAAGCTTAATTCCCATATTAATCTTTTATTTTTTATTGACCTTGCCATCATTAATAGTTTCATACTATGACAAAAGAGCAAAAGAAATAGAAGTTTAGAGCGGCTAACATTCCGTATAGCAGTAGCTCGTCAGCTAATAGACGGATATTCCTCAAGAAAAAGGAAAGAAAATCCTGCAAGCTAGCAAGCACAGGAATGTGTAACTGTGGAGGATGTGCGCTTAGCCATTGTGGGAAATTATGTACCAAAGATGGTTTCCAACTATAGACCATGTAGAAAATGTCACAGAAAGGGACACGAAACGTGTGTGCAGAATGGGATGTCCCTTTGTGTACTGCAACATGTTCTCATCTTGTCATGACAAATAATCGCCATTTAATTTAATTTTCTTTAGGACGGTGAGTGTTTCCTTGGGAAGTATTCTTTCCAATACAGAATAAATTTAAACCTAATGAATAAAATAAAGAAAAATAAATTTAGACTTGGGTAAGTATTCTCCCCACTTTAAATTTATTTTTTATTTTATTTTATTTATTTTTATTTTTAATGGGCTGCGATTGGAGTTTTTCCACTGCAGACCTAGTACATTCCCCGGAACCTGGTATCTCTTTTTAGTGCGGCACCTTATAGGCAAATACCAATCGCCGCAGTTAATTTTGACACCCAGTTTCCTCCCAAGAGGGAGGCACCTGGGCTCTGACGATGTACTAGGATTTAATTTTGCCGAGAACACCCAAGCCAAACAGGCATTCTGAGGATCATTTACAGGCCGTTTAATCATATGACAAGGCTGCTGTCGATTTTCTGCATAACGAAAATCTACCGACTTGGGTGGGGGTCTAAAATTTAAATGTAAACTTAAAATTTGACAAAATAATAAATATTTCCTTAAATGATATTGTTACATTATTAACAAAACATAAAAAACTGCAAGAAACTCAAAAGAGAAATAAATTGCCCACGAATTTGTTAAAGGATGAGGGAGTGGTATCAGTAAAGAGATCAATGTGTATGTGCATTTCATTTTAAAATAAGTATAAAAACGGACTTTACCTGTTTGTTAATCCAATAGCAATCTACGTTCTTTGAAGTCAAGGAGGGAGGGGGAGGGGGTCTTTTAGGTTAAATTTAAAGATTTTGAAATTGGTAAGTCTCATTGAGTGAAGTTGGTCAATTTTAAGCTTCTCAAGATCATCACGCTCCGACTCCGTTCTACTCGAGCAAGGAGTGAAAAATATGTAAGAATGACTCAAAATAAATCCGTTTGTATTAGTAAACATTTCATTCTCCTTCACTTTCATCAAATCTAATAGCTAGGGCATGTGCAATTCCAATTACCACGTATTACATCCATTACTTAGGAGTTGAGATGCTTGAGAAAATCAATGGTAGAGTGAGAGTTAGGAAAATTAAATAATGGGTTTATTTATGTCACAGCAATTATTTGCAGTATATACATTTACATTGAAGTTATTCATACGATTGATTGTTCAACAGTTCAGAATATGTTACTTGTGAAGGAGGAGGCAACACAACCGTTTTCTTTGGTGTTTTCCAACGGACTCCCCTCACTCTGTTCGGTTCTGCGATTCTTCTCTGATATCTCAAATTACATCGTTGTTTCCGGTTCGCAGGTGTCGAATCCAGCCGTAGGGGTGCACGACCCTTTTTTCCGGGAGGATGTCAGATGACAGACCCGCAATATTTAGGGATGCACATGTAGACTATCTACAAAGAAAGCTGATTTTTCAACCTGTGTAACGTTAAAACGGGACAGCGCTGGGCTTGTATGTTCATGTTTGAGGTTCAAACCTACCCCAAGTGGGTGGATTTTCATGATGCAAAAAATCGACAACTTCCATGTCGTATGATTATGCGGCATGCTAAAGATCTCTAGAGTGCCTGTTTATTTTGAATGATCCTGACAAAATTAAATTCATATTACAATTTTGCATCGTCAGAGCTCAAGTACCTTTCTTTGAAGATGAAACTCGGTGTAAAATTACATTGTGGCGGTTGTTATTTACCTACATAAAGCCACACTAACAATAGATACTAGCTCCCAGAAAATGTACTAGATCTGGAATGGTAATGGTCAATCCGCAGCCCCATTTGAAAGGGAAAAATGTAGCGATTTTGCAAAAAATTAGATTTAAAAATAAATAACTCCGTTTATGCCATTATATTTATTTACAAACAATTAAAATGATAGGAATAATTAAGGTATAGATTTATATTTAAAGGAATAATAATAATATTTACTGTGGCAAATTAATCCCTAAAATTTCTAGTTATAAAGTGTATATGTAATCTAAATTTAGGTTCAATATAATGCTAGCAAATTTTTTACTTACATTGCAATACCTCCTACAAAATATTTCAGTTTATTTTATCCATAATTTTGAGATTATCTCTAATTCTTCATTATTCTTTTTAATTGCTTGGTAAGGAATAATGTATTGAAACATTAGAAGATGCTGCTACGTTCAGTTTTTAGACAGTTGCATGAACTTCAGAAGGGGAATGTGGGATCATCGAAAGAGGAGGAAGGGAAAAGTATAGATACGAAATGATTTGCACATTAAGAATTTATATTTGAATATAAAATGTGTTTTTATCATTAACTTTGATGCATTTAAATATTTACTGAAATGTTAATTAAAATGGATAGTGTCATTTAAGAACATCTTTCTAAATGTTTCTACAGCAACACGCTCTAAGATACAGAACGTAATTGAAATAAATTCCTTACGGAGTAGTGAATGAACTTTGATTCCACATAAATAAATAAATTAATATATATAAACATTACTTGCTATATTATTCAAATTTACTGAACATTACATTAATAGTTATTCTACTAATTTTACTTATAACTTTATAAATAAGAATTCCACAAATTATTATCATTTATTTATTCTGCATAGTACATTTTATTATGGGTTTATTAAGAAATTCAGATTAAATTCTTAATTACGGATTTTATAATTTTTTAAATACATTAACAACAGCCTCGTGAATATGATTTTTTCCCCAAATAACAAACTTTTTTTTCTAAAATAGTTTACGTTTATCTTGAAATTTGAAAAATAATCGCAATCATTATATATGACAAATATTATTGTTTCTTTTTGAAGGATATAAATACATTACAATTGATGTTAAAAATCCTATTACAAGTAAACAAAGATAGATATTGGAAAAAAATTATCCTCAGAAAAATTAACAAGCAAAGACTACAAAACTTATGTCTCATTCATTGCTGTTCTTAAGCAGTTAAATTAAGATCTTTGTGGAAATGTTACTTCAGTTCACAGTCACGCAAATCAGTTATTTATTTATTTAGTGGTGTATAAAGTTGTATTTAATGGTCATTTTGAGTTTGTCATTTTTCTTCCGTTTTAGCAATAGTTAGTACAATGATGAGTCGGAAAATATGTTTCCCCTGTCGACTGTAGTCAGAGTTGTGTATGAAAGTCAAATTATAGAACAAGACATAACTTTGTTTTTCTACATAAGTTTCAAGTACATTGAGGTACTTAAAATACCTCTTGAAAAGCTTCAAATAGCACTCCAGGAAAATTTCAGGGCTTTTCATACAGAAGATGCATTTAATGGCTATGGAAGAGCGACGAAACAGCAGGTGAACGCGCAAGACACCGATACACCGTTGAGTAGAGGTCGACCGCGATCAAACAGATGAATTCGGAAAAAGTACCCAGGGTTTCTCAAATGACAATGTTGGATGGCAATACAAGCACACACTCGGCAACGGAAATGCAAAACCGTATTGCAACTCTTGGCTGGGAGTGCCTAAGCCATCCACCATATAGAACTGATCTCGCACTAAGTGATTTTCATCTGTCACCGGCTTTGAAGAAGAATCTAGCCGGAAGGTGCATTAGAAGCAACGCTGAAATCAAAAAAGCCGTTAAAGTCTTTTTCCGTATGCAAAGCCCTGATTTTTTTCCTGGAGAGCCTTTTGCAGCTAATCAAACTGTTTGGCAAATGTCTCAATGTACTTGCTACTTATGTGGAAAAATAAAGTTGAATTTTATCTTTAATATATCATTCTATATATTGACATCCATGCACAACACTGACCACAGTCGCAGAGGAAACTTATTTTTCGACTCACCCTCGTATCTTAAATACAAGGGGTGATCAAATGAAAAGGTACGAAACGACATAAAAATGAAACAGTTAAATATTTGCATATTCCGCCAAGGGAGAATGTAGCGAGACATCTCGGGATGCCATTGGAGACTCTGACTGGGATCGGATCATGCGCGGGTGCCCGCATGCACAGGAGAGAGCAAAGGCTCTTATAAAGCGGTGTCCAAATGATGCGAGCACAGAATTACTCGAGCACAGAAAAAGCATTAACTCCAATGTGTACTGTGAGACACTCCGACGTCTACGCAGGTCCATCAAGAACAAAAGACCGGGGCTGCTCACGGAGGGTGTGGTTCTGCTCCATGATAACGCACGTCCACACGTCTCCAGAGTCACACAAATGGAACTGGACAAGTTCCAATGGGAGACGTTGGACCATCCATCCTACAGTCCGGACATGTCACCCTGCGATTTCCATGTGTTGGTCCACTGAAGAAACACCTGAAAGGAAAGCGCTTCAACTCGGACGACGTACTCAAGGACACTGTGAAGGACTGGGTCTCGTCACAGCCACAGGAATTCTGGGAACAATGAATCCTGCGGCTTGTTCATCAGTGGGATTGTTGTGCTCAGGCCTATGGTGTATATTTTGAATAAAGTCTATATTTGTACCCACCGTGTCGTTTCGTACCTTTTCATTTGATCACCCCTTGTATCTTTCAACATTTATTATTCTCTAAATGAGGTCGAGTCAATTTTATTGACTTTTATTCTATTAGATATGTATATTAAACACATTCTATAAAAGTGTTTTCAATGTTACACCGAGCCGTCAAAAGTAAAGAAAGCAATATACAAATATCTAGGTGGAAATTATCGGAAGTTTAGAGTTATTGAAATTAGTCAGCAGAGGACCAAGCACAGCTTTTGTTAGCATATCGGTTGGATCCTAAATTATTGGCAGATCACACTCTGTAATCTAGCGATGACTATATAGTTGTTGAGGCTGTTTTTAACTGGCATGCACTTGTTCATCTGGTAAAACTGAACCAGCTAAAATCATTGCCTGTGAAAGGTTATATTCATTTTCTTGGGGACCTTTTGCAGCCATTCACAGTTTTCATACACTTTTTTCAAAGATAATAGAATTTTTTTCAAAGAAGAACATGAGCCCCATTATAGGGCCAAATCTTTCACAATTGGTTTAAAGAACATTCTGGACACTAGTTTAGAGAATAATCTAACCTTCGATACACAGATAGACAAGGATTCATCTAGCATGTAAAGTGGCGCGCTTATCCAGTAGGATAGAACCACACAGGTACCTTTGGATCCGAAGCCAAGTAACTTATCCACTACACCAAAATGATCACCTTGGTGCGGAGGTAGTTACTGGCTTATATAGATGGTACCGCTACATACACCCCACCAGTGAGTCGGTGGAGGGCGAACGAACGATGTATTTGTTTAAAGCGTGTTATTGCTGTGAGACGACTTTGTTGTGCCGAGTGGGTGCGGCGACTTTGCTGCGTCGAGAGGGTTCGACGACTTTGCTGCGTCAAGTGAGTTTTGACGACTTTGCTTGCAGGTAGATGGCGCCACGACAGTTCAGAACGTTGCGTCTTTCGGAGTTCAGCCAGGGTCACCAATGAAATGGGATTAGAACCGGTGACCTATGAGTTCATAGTCCAGTAACATGACCACTACACCATGATGACCACACGTGTTTTTTGCTGCTGCGTCATGAGTTGTGACGGCTTTGTTGATTGCGTCATATGTGATTTGTTTAATCACTTTGCTGCGTCATGATTGCGTCATAAGCTTATCCACTACACCAAAATGATCACCTTGGTGCGGAGGTAGTTACTGGCTTATATAGATGGTGTACCGCTACACATGTATGTGGTATTAGATCGAATAATCAGTCTGTGCTCTATTATCTGCACTGGTTTCATGATTATGGTCATTTGTAGAAGCTTTATAGCTGAATAATTTTTAGGAAATTTCAACAACTTGTTGAATCAATGCCACATGAAGTTATCACCCTTTACATTACAAAAGGGTATCACGGTAAAAGGGTAGAATTTTGGCTCCACAGTTTATTTGACAGAAATATATATCGCGATTGAATGGAATCCTTTAATATTTTCCCCGTTTATTGTTAGCACAGGTATTGAAGTAGAGGAAACATTTTTTAAACAGGTAATTAGCATTTTTCAAATCATTTATTTTTTACAAGAAAAAACTTTGGTAATTAATGTATTCAATTTCCTTATTTACAACTGTAAATTTTATGATTAAAATAATACTAAAATTTTCTAACTTAAATCTCAAAGTTGATGTATTCTAAGGTCTGAATTGTCATCTAAGAAAATACTTTTAGTTATTTTTCAATAACTTTTGCATTCATAAATATCAGAAATTACACTGATTGGATTTCAGCTCTTTCTGCTTACGCTCTAATAATTTTTAAGGGTATTTTTTGTGCCTACATATAATAGCCTTAGTAACTATTTTTCTCCTTATATTACTTTCCGAACTTTGTCTGTATTTTATAAATGAATGATAAGAAATCTGTAATACGATTTGGATGCATAAGATATAATTGATTGCTTGTTAATAGTTATATATTATGTGAACACGTTTCCCAATTACATAAGAGAGGTTACACCAAAAAGCTGATTTAGTAATTGGTCAACCTTATTGTATAGATGCATGATAGCCGTTGCAACAGGCTTATAACGATAGAAAAACGCTTATGATATAAAATGTTTAGCTTCTTTCTTGTCTTATACTTTAATTCACTATAGCCTTTATACAAACCTATGTTTAACAAACTACAATATTTTCATTCAATTTATTTGCTGATATGTAGTTTCATCAAATCGCTTGTTTGCATGAATCCTTAATAACTTGGATTATTATATGTATCCTTTCGGATTGATGATCAAAGAGTTTGTCAATCATCACCGAATAGTAGATGCTATACAAGATGCTATAAGAACGTTTTTCGAGATTTGCATCTATGTGATATTTTTAATTCATGATTATAGTATGAATTCATTTGAATTTTTAATTTTCTCCCCTTTCACTCAAGTATTGCATTAAGAAACAAGTAAATGCAAATGATTAACTTAAAAAAAACAGCAACCGAAGAAATATTTCCATTTGTCTATGGTTTTGCTTTTAATTTTGAAAAGCAATTGAACGGTTATTTTTTGCGATTTTTTTTCATTATTAAGATATTTCGTTTTTCAAAAATATTTGAAAGAGTTGTTATTTAAATCAGAAAGCAAATGAGGTAGATACACATTTCTTACTTTTCATCGTATACATATAAACACTAATGTTTAGGTTCAATAATGTAGTTAGATATTCTGTAAATTTAATATTCTGTTCACAATTTCAAAATAGTATATAGATGGGAGATTAAATCTCATTTGTTATAAAATTATTAGAACATATTATATGAATCTAAGTTATAATTAATTCACACGTATTACCAAATACGTTGTGACTCAATATTATGAAACTTTCGTAATAAAGTTAAATTAAATCACATTAATTTAAATGCTGAATTTTCTCAAGCAGATACATTTCTCAAGTACTCACAGAATCACATGTTGCTTCTGTCCAAATAACCTTAATATAATGAATGTAAACATTTGTTTGGGTATATATACTTGAAATTTATTATATTACGCATGAAAGGCTGCTATTCAGTTAGAAGCAAGTTGAGAGGATCCATTTGGATGTAAATTCTAATTATTGTCCTTAGGAGGAAGTTTTGAATCCAATCGTGATACATAGAAGGAGTTTGTGAGTTGATGTGTTTCATTCAATTACGGGGATTTCATAATGAAAGGTTGTCAAGAATCGTGAATGGAATAAGATTATATGAATGATCAAGATTATTGTTCGGAACTGCATACATTACATTGTTACAGAGTGATCTTAAATGATTAGTTTCCAGAAATGTATTCCACATTTTGAATTTTTATAAGAAGATAAGTAATGACTTGTGACAAGTATATTATGATCAGATTATGAACCAAAAAAAGATATAAACTAAATAAATTTTTTTAAATATTATATTTCCAACGTCTGTACCCCAATATTTAAGAGCTTTAAGTTTTAAAAAAAATTTAATATCACGATAGTTGTCAAAACTGTGTTCAATGGATTCAAAAAGTTTTCTCAGTGACATAATATTTGTTTGAAATCCATTTTTTCTGATGTTATTGGCATGACTGTAATACAGCAAGCAGCTATTATTCAACGTGATACAGAAATAATAGTTACTGTAAAATCTGGCTTATAACGCACACTTTTCAGATAAAAATTATGATCGAAATTTATACGGATGCGCTTTATAACTTCGGGTATAAAAACGTTACATTAAAAAGAAAAAAAAAAGATGAGCATAGAAGAATTAAACTTCTGCATATATCGAAATACTGTTTATTTGATACAAATGACATTTTTTGTGAACTTAGAGGGCTTTAGTTTTAGATGTACACTATTTCTTTCTACAGTTTGGAACAATATCTTGAATAACTAATTACTTCTAAACATAAGAGCATTGCACATGTACATTTCAGGATTCTTCGTAAAAAAGATACGACGAATATATATATATCTAAAAATTAAAAAATTGCAGCTTGAAAGTATAAATACGCGTTATACGCCGGAATTTTTGGTAATTGTACGTACCTGCAAAATATCCATGTAGAAATCAATTGCATTTTCAGGTGTGGTAATTATGTGATAAAAAATAATTTATCTGTTAAAATATATTAAGTTTACAAGATTTCTATAAATTCTCTCATGTTGTCATGTTGTTTCTTATTAGAATTTAATTGGAAACCATTAGGAAAATAAATGTACACACACACACACACACATATATATATATATATATAATGGATGTTTGTATATATGAAATCACTTCTCACTTCAACACCGTTCAACCGATCACTATGAAAAGTGACATGCATATGCATGTTTTTGTGAAGAAGGATTTTGTGCTATCATGTTGGTTGCATCTCTCCATCAGGTGGCACTATAGCATATCAACTTCTTCACCGTTCAATCAATCACCAAGTTACCAACATAATCGCCAAAATTGATGCCAATTTGGCCCTATCGCCCTTAAGAAACGGTGTTGCTTGCGAATATTACAACTTTAACATAAAATAAATTCAACAAAAATAAAATTAACGTATTACGCATCCAGATATAAATTATTTACTCTATTTTAAGCGTTCATTGCACAAAATTTGTAACAATGTGTAACTTTAGCTGAGCACAGATCAGCTTAGGAAGATGTTTTCAAAAATCGACCCACAAGGGAATTACGGGGTCGTTATAAATGTAAAGAAAAACAATCCTTTTTATCAACTATCAGACTACAGACTTAAAATTCAGCAAATATGATTTCTTGTTCAGCCTAGATTTGCAAATTCTTTTTTTTGTGTGTTTAAGGTAAGTCGGTACCCCCTATCCCGCTAATGTTAAATTGAGCATTTTTATGTGCCTTTCTCTCATAAAATATTAAATGTACAGACTTAAATTTTTTTCTGTATATTAATTAGACTTTTTTATTTAAACTGAAGTGAACTTTTTCAAATATATTGTTTAGTTTTTTCAAAAACTTTCATCGTAATGTATCACTATGAATTTTTTGAAAAATGTCATTTTTTTTCACGATAACTGACTTTTACAAAAATATTATCGGTATATTAATAAAAGTTCACTTCAGGATATATAATAACATATCAGTAATATTCAGTGAAGATTGCAAGTGCTTCCGTTGAATAGGTTCTGTGAAAATGGTACTCGCATTTTTAAAAACACCGTTTTGAGATAATTGCATTTTTATTATAAAATGTCACTTCATCAAAAAAATTATGAATTACAATCAGTATTTGCACTATTTTTTTAAATATTAGCTTATTCTCAATAACTTCTAAGACTTTTTACTTATTTCTTTTACTTAGATTTCTCAGAAAATACATGTATAGCATTTTTCACTTTTAATCTATCGAGATATTTTATAGCATTCGCATCATTTTCCTCAAATTATGCATCAATTTTTGAAGAATTTTTAGTTCTGATACATTACTGTCCATCCAAGTTGACTATAAGTATCATAAATAACATGTAAAAATGTGTCAATACATGAAAATATGGCTTTGGTAATACATCATTATACGACATTTCGAAAAATTTCATTACTTTTTTATAAATTCACATGTAAACACAATTTCTTAAAGTATCAGAATTAAAAGAATTCTTAAAATATTACATAAATGGTATCCAAAACAACAAGAAAACTGATTTTATGTTTTTAAACATGAAATTTGTGTATTTTTTGTATGTAACAAGTTTTGTGCAACGAAAAAGGGCATTGCATTTTGGGATATATTTATGTACCCTTTACTAAAAATCTATTGAAAACAAAGCTTAAAAATTTATGTGTGCATTAAATTAACATTTATCTTTATACAGAAGTGAAATTTTTTAAAAAAATTGATCAGCCTGTTTAAAAATGTAATTTTTGCACAGTAGAATAATGAATTTTATAGAAACTTTCCTTTTCTATGTTACGACATCTGCTTTTTAGCTAAATGTCTGAGGAATATCTCAAAAATTTCACTTCAGTATACACAATATATATGAAATATAAAATAAAAAATTCCAGTTCATGCATACAATAAATTTTTTTTTAAAAAAAGACACAAATTAAGAAATATAATACATGAATAAATGACATTTTGAAAAGTTTCACTAGTGCTTTGTATATTCACATGTAAACACAATTTCTTAAAGTATCAGAATTAAAAAGTTTATTTAAATGTTACATAAATGATATCCAAAAGAAAAAATTTGTTTTTATGTTTTTAAACATGAACTTTATGTAATTTTATGTGCATAACAAGCTTTACAGGTAACGACAAAAAATCATCCCGTATCATCACATATATATGTTTACTTTTTCTCAGAAACTGTTAAATATTAAGACTTCTGATTTAGTCTGAATATTAATTAGACTTTAATATTTATGCTGAAGTGAGATATTTCAAATATAATGTTAAGTTTTTTCAAAACCATGCAACATAAAAATATTACTATGAATTTCTTGAAAATTTTCATTTTTTTTCTACGATAAATGCTTTATGTTAAATTATTTTGGGAAAATTTATAAAGGCACACTTCAGTGTACATGGTTATGTTCAGTGTACATATGAGTTATGTTTTACTGAAATTTTATGAGCATCCTTGCATTATTTTCTGAGAAAAAAGAGCATAAATTTTTATAAACAAACTTTTTGAAAAATGCATTTTTAACATGAAATGTCACTTTATCACAAAAATTATGACCTTCCAACATGTATTTGCCACATTTTATTCAACATTATCATCAAGTCAATATATTTAAGTAAAAAAAGCATCAAAAATGTTTTCAAATTGTCAGAAAATACATATATAACATTTTTCAGTTTTTGTTTAACGAGATATTTTGTAAAATTTACATCTATTATCACAAAATCGCTATAAATTTTAGAATTTGTAGCATTTATGTATTACAAATATCAAAGTAGAGCAAATATCATCATAAATATAATGGGAAAAAATTTATCTATATGGTTTTGGTGCGCATTTGAAAAAACATGATTTTACGTCATTTCGAAAGTTTTCATATGTGTTCTGTGTGTTCACATGCAAACATAAGTTTCTAAGACTTTTAAATTTCAAAAGTTTCTCTAAACTGTACACATGATTTCTTAAACAGCAAAAATAAAACTGTTTTTATGTTTTTAAACATGATATTTAGGTATTTTTATGTATTTAACCAGCTTCTTGCAAGGACAAATGGTATTACACATCTGAATTTTTGTATGTACAATTCATTCAGAAACTTTTGAATATTTAAGTTTAAAAACTTGTCTGTACAGTTAAGTAACATTTATATTTATACTGAAGTGATATTTTTTTTAAAAAATTAGTTTTTTTTAAAAACAGACATTTATCATCTAATTTGTTTGTTTTTTGACACATGTGCTCTAAGCTAAATGTTTTTTTTTTGTTGTAATATTTTCAAAATATCACTTCAGTATCCACAATAATGCATAAGGAATATATAATGTAAATTTGCAGCTTTTTTTTTTTCACATACAGTAAATTTAGAAAAATTTTATTTTTTTAAAAAGTAATTTTAAAATTATAAATAATGAAAATAGTAGTTTTGAAAAAAATCATACCTTGTGAAAGTAAATATTTAATAAGAAATAATACTTTAAAACTCTTGGAAGCATGTTGTAACTCGAAATTCCGCCACCAAACTAATACAGTTAATCGAACAGTCAACTGTTATCTAAAGTTAATTGCGTTTGAATAAACAAAAAGAAGGCTTTGCAATTGTTTCAGGATATTTAAAAGGCAAATATCTGTCAAAAGGGGGCGTGGCCCACCAGTTGATAATTTTTTAAAAGTCATTTTGACATAGTTCTAATTGAAAATATGGCATAAATGTTATATCCCTAGAAAGGTAATGAAATACAGATTTCAGAAATATCAAAAACTCAAAATCGATCATTCCATGATTTTTACCCTACTGACCTCCTTTAATTTGCAATTCACTTAAAATTAATTATTTTTAAACTTGTTCATTCTTCAACCCGTATTGTTTAATTATTCAATTCACCCTTACGAAGAACGGGTATATACTAGGTATCAGGAAAAAAAACCAACCAACCAGAACACCAGGTACCAAAAAAATTCAGAATAAAATCATTGATGAAAACATATTTTTCTGTTCCACATGGTATTTGAGATGCAAAATATTTGCATCTGTAAAACAGGTTGAACCAGTGATATTCCCATGATTAAGGGAATTATAGTTCTTCTATTTAATGCATCCCACTTCTACTTAAAAGTCAACTATCCTGCTAAGACGTGGAAACGTTCGTGAATTGATAAGTAATTTTAGAAACTAATTACTGTCTCCCAATGCACAACGCGAATTCATTACAGCGAGCAATTTATCTCTTAATAATGGCAATGCATTTTGTATCCTACAAACGTTTGTTTCGTTGAAAGGAACTTTCAAGAGAAATCTCTGGAAGATTTCAAACGAGAAAATAACCATAACTTGTTCTCGATTTAGAACTGATTGAGTTGAAAGGCAATTACAGTTAATGGCCCATCAGTAGAAAAGGATTTCCCAATTACGACAAGCGAGATTTAACGCTGTTGGAATAGACTACACAACGATGTTAAGATAATTCCGAGCATCATGTATAGGAAATCTTAGGAATAGATTAATGGAAAGTGAGATTGAAATTAGTACAGGCAAAATGGTCTACGATGCATTGAAAATTTCAATTCGCTGGATTGAAATAAATTATACTGTCATTTAAAGAGTTTATATGCAATTTGCTTTGATAAATGATGAAGATAAAATGCATATGCTTTGAAAATACTATTTTACGCACTTTATTTTGCTCAAATGCATGTATCTCACGGATTGTTTTATTCTGAATTTATAGGCTGCAAATACTCTTTTCATGTGCTATATATAAATATAGTGTATTACTTTAATTTTCTGTTCACACAATTCTTAGAACACAGTAAGCAGCGAAACAATGCACAACATATTGATGTGCAATTTAATTATTGTTGTTGTTTTCGTCTTTGTTGTGACAGTATATGTTATTCACTTATGCAAACATGATATATGCTAACTATAAATGGATGAGTTGCTTTATTACTCGCAAAATTCAAGTATTACTATTTTTTATTATAACAAAACTGTTTGGTGAGTATCATTTTAGTATTCAGAATTTGATGATATTAATTTCAGGGAAACTTGTACTATATACTTATCTGATTTTTGCAACGTTTATGAGCTTTTTATTATAAAGAGATGCATTATTAATAAAAACACCGCTTGGAACTTTGTGGAGGATTGCTAATCAATATAAGCAGGCATTTTTGATAATTTGATTCGATCTAGTAAGTTCCAACGAATATATAACTTTTTCTTTAAGTATAAAGGCAAAAATTCTTACATTTCATTTTCATTTGTGTTGTAAGAAAAAAATTGATAAAGTTTCTTTAAAAAAATAATGGGAAATTAGATGTTCTACATGAAAACTGTTAAATATAATATAAAAGTATATGATTTGTTACATTTTTTCAGAGATTTTTTTATAAATTCATGAGATGTCCTCCAATTTATTAATACCTAAGTCCCTTAACAGAATCATGCAAAAACGTAGCAGTTCGTCAGATCCTTAGAAACATTATAGTGTTGTCAGGATTTTAATTTGATTAAAAAGATACATCAGAAAAATATTTAAAGGGTACAAAGGTGCAATAGACGCAGCAATAAAATGTATCGTGTGAAAAATAAAAATCATATTACGTGCGGAATGTTGTTTATACTTAAAAGCAAACTCCAATTTTAAAATGAATCATGGTTATCTTTTCTTTAGTAAAAATCATAAATATGACTTTTCCTTGCATCATTTATTACTGAAGTTTGTATTTCAATTATAGGTAATCACATTATTTTACAAATTTTTGTAAACAAATCCCCAAACTATTAATTTTCCCACCCTTATTCTCAGTTAAAAGTTTAACATTTTGAGAATTATATTTCGCTTTTAGTCCCCACTTACTCTTTACATGATGTAACTAAGAACTATAGAACTTTCCGTACTTTTCCTGTTAAAAATATGAAAAAAATATTGCAAAACACGAATATAATCCACATTTCATATCTTGTGATTCCTGCGTCCATTGATATGTCATTATTTTATTTGTGAGTAATGTTCGACTGAATTCTATCTTACCGAGAAAAAGTACTTCTTTTGTCAATAATTTGGATATCGATGGTAATGCTAAGGGTGATATTTGTTTTATTTTCATGTTTTTCGCATTCGTCAGACCATTAGTAGATGACACTACATTACGCGATAGCTTCCATGTTCTGTCTAATGATGTTATTTATTGTTTCAAGTGCTCTCTACTCAACCATGGCAACGGGCTAAGTTTCGATGAAAATATGCTTTGCAAAGAAAATGGTTTATTTCTGAGAAAAATATTATGTTGCACAAAGTTTAATAACCAAACATAGGAGAAAGAAAGAAACTGAGGATAACAAACATAAGTTGAAATAAAAGTTTGAGGCGAGATGAGATTTTTTTTAACTATGATGTCTTTATTAGTATAATAAGGTACTACTTAAGAATTTGGTTATGAAATAAATGTAAAAAAGAAATAGATCAACAAGTCTGAATTTTTATGCATTCAAATGACTTGTTTATTATTTCTTTTAATCCCAGCACTGCACAAATATACGTGAAAGAATAATTTATATTTTATAACCTAACAGAAATTCTTAACGTATAGTTTGCTTTGATTTGCATTTGCATTTCTACAATATCCTATTAAATTTTCAATTTCATATGACGTTCACGTAATAATAAGTTTTGTTATTTCAAATTTATATTTGTGAATTTTTTTAATAAATATTAGAAAATTATTTAGCAACAAATATAAAAAATAAAATTATTTTAATAGAATGTAATTTTGTGTCTTGAATTATGTTTTAACACTAGAAAGACTGAAATTTAGTATATACCTATACTGCTCAAAAGCAGTCAAAATGATTGCATTGTGAAAAAATAATATGTCAAGAAATTTGTTTAAAATTAATGTTTAATAATTTTTAGATTATTTGCAGTCATATAACAAGTTATTGGTAAATATTAGCAATAAAAAAATTTATTTCACTTTTAAAAAAAAAATGTATTCTACAAAATTCTAAGAAATGGTGTCATTATATACGTTATTGTGTTTCTAATTGAAATTAAAAAGCAGTCAAAAGGACTTCCTTGGGCAATTTAGTGTTAAACCTGATATTTAAAAAAATCCAATGTCGTAAAATATAGTCCCTATCTTACTTATTAAAATTCCAGTTAATTATAATATCCCTATTTCTTTCATATTGTACAAATATAATTAAATATTACAATTATAGGCATTATTTTAACATATTTCATGTTATTTAACTGATCTAGTACACATATAGTAAGTAATTATATAAAATATAAATTCAGTAAAAAAAAAAGATTGAATTACACTTTTACATTCTAGCGTATTCAAAATAAATTAAGTTAGTGATATTTGTTGCTGTAAAAAAGTGAAAAGGTACAATTTATTTAAAAATAATTTGACATAAATTTCAAAAGTTAAATTTTACTGTTAATGATTGAAATGATCACGAAATTTGTATTATTTTATGAAAACCATGCTTTTATCAACAATTAAAAGGAAATTGTTAATTGATAATAATAAACTATTTCTGGATGAATTCCATCAGAATTGCGTTTGTAAAGTTATTTTTAGGATTTAACTTTCGCTATATTAACATCACATTTTGCGATAACTCATTATATACTATACATGTGTTTTATTGATGTTAAAATATTCTTAGAAGAAAAGGATAACTCTACATGTTACAATTCGCTTAAGTGTGTTTTGTAAGTATATAATAATTTAAGCGAGATTATCTACTAAGTGCAAGCATTGGGTAAGGAGAAAAATCAATATCGATATGCAAAATATACTATACATTTTGTCTACAATGCTATTACTTATAATTTATTTGCATATTTATCGTAAAGTTATTCGTACATAATGAACCGTATTTTATATATGTAATTAGTCATATAGTCATTTGTTATTGTAGCTCAAAATAATGATAATGTGAAATAGAGATTTAGGTGATAATCATCTGAATTTTGTTTAAAAATTAGAAACATCAGATACATAAAAATTGTATATACGCATTGTATGAAAATGCGATGTAGAGTATCTCATAGAACTAAAATGGCAAAATCTCATTCGGAATAACCCTTTCGGCACATATAAAAATATTCATACTGATTATTTCGCATATTTTGTCTCATATTAAACGAATATTAACTTGCAGCATTTTTAGTAAATTAAAAAAAGTCATTTTTTTATTTATAATTAATTATACCGTCCTCATTTGATTGTCAGTATAAGTCAATGAGAATAATATTTGAATCTATTGCTGATAGCAGTTTGAAATGTTTGCTAAATTTGAAATACTTCATATATTTTTAATTTACCTTAATTATATATATTTACTGTGTGTATGATTTTAAGCATTTAATTCAAAAATATTTATTTCATAACTTATTTTTGTTAATTTAATTCCTTGAGCAATTAATTTTTTTCTCATCACTTTGTGAAATTCTTTTAAATTTACTGAGACTGTAATTAAAATTATACGTTCGTAATGAATTTAAAATAAATTTTATGAAAAAATGAATACATTTGACATTTAATCGTATTTAAAATATCAAATCTTGAGGATTAGCAATCACTTTACCATATTTAGAAATAGAACACATAAATAATGCTCAGAATTCTTGTAAATTACCACCACTTGGCTTATCTTTTCTTATGCAAAATGTGAGCGGATAGAAAATGAACTTTCTATCTCTCTCTTAGGAGAGATGAAATACTCGTCATCTGTTAAAAAGTAATAAATTTTGAGGTAATATGTGATCTCATACAACACAATTAGAATTCATGGGAATGGATGTCATCGTAAAATTTCCTACTTGATCCATACCTCATGTTTCTGTGAGAAATGAACTTCAATACCGAGACAGGAGAACTTTAATTAAGATTGGAATCAGTCGTTTGTCTGAGTAAAATCATTAAATGAAATTTGATATGAAAGCTAGATTAAATTTCTAGACTTAATGTATTACTCTTAAGATATTTTCGGACCTTAATCTTTATTTTAAAATAGTTCCTTACATTTTAAAATCAAGAACCTTCAAATGCTTCAATGTTTAAGAAAATATAGTTTATTTTAACTGGTAATGAAAAACATGTGTATTCTATTACCTGAATTATTATTTATAATTGTTGAATTAAAATGGAAATTATACATAACACATTATTGCGGAATAAAAAAAGCTTTAGAATTAGCAAAAATCATCTCCTATAACTGAAAGAAATAATTCAGTCGAGTATCTAATATTTCTTTCACACGAAACGTTTTAAGCATGTAACTGTATTGACTTGTGAAAGCAAGTAAAAAGATGGGGTTTCTCTCGCATTATCGTAAAGATAATACTTGTTAATGTAATGTTTTGTTGTAATATTATTTTCCATCCTATAAAAATGATTATGTAAACATATTTGTGTGACTCGTTTATATGTAAACATATTCGATGCACTTGCAAATTAAAACTACAAATGATGCCTTATATCTGGTTTGATTATCAATGATTACTCAACTTTCATTTCATAAACCAAAAATGTTTGAGGTAGCGAACGTAAAATAAAGGATTTATTATTGTTTTTCTACAGTTATGAAAAGGTATATATTATTTTTAAAGTAAAAAAAAAAGGAATATTATCTTCATAAATCAAGCAGTAATAAATCTTAAATTTTACGTAAAGATAAATAAACATTATGAAAAATAAAATATAGCAGTTGTATTCCTTATAGCTGGAGGGGGGGGGGGCATTGCGTCGATCGCGATCGATCAGTGGACCGCCAAGACAATTGATGATAAGCAGTTAGTAATCGGTGCGGTGGTCGAGGGTCGAATGTCTATCATTCTTATATCCTACCTCGATACGTTGCCAAACATAATTTCTTTTTTCATTTTATAGATTGTCGGGAACAAAGAAGAGTAAGAAATAAATTATTGAATACATAATTAGCAATAATTAATAAAAAAATATTAATTACAAATACTTAATTAAATTTTAAATACACTTAAATTTACAAAATTTTAAATTTTACAAATGCTTGATTAAATTATATACATGGGATTATAATCGATCGAAAAAAAATCATGGACTATGGAAGAGAGTCCGCACCGGTGGACCCTCCCCACCCTTTGTGTGGGCCACTGATATTGGGTGGACCGCAACACCTTGAAAAAATTAGAAGTAGCCCGTATCCTGGAAATGTCTGCCCACCTCTGCCTTATAGCATTACAAGCATTTAATTTAAATAAAAAAAATATTAACAAATCTAAAAACTATTTTGCAATGATATTTGATTCGTCTTAAACCTAATGAGTTTTAGTTTCCATCTCGTACATTAAATAAAATAATAAAAGATTATTCTAACTATATTGTAAAGATTTATTTTTAAGAAGTCAATTATAATATTAAGCATTATGAAAATTCTTTCTCTGTTACATTATTTTTAAACATTATACCGAGAAAAAAAAATCTATTTCAATGATCATTATATATCCTGTTAGAACTGAATATTTATCACAACATACTTAATTTTAACATTAATATCAATATGATGTAGGTAAACATTAAATTTAACATTGCATGATTTAATGTTATATGATTAAGAAAACTTGGCGTCCTAGAATTGACCTAAATATAATTTATTTTTATTTAGTTATATTCTTTGAATTTTTATATTTCGATTGATATATCACTTTTGAATATCTGAAAATTAGAAGTTAAGAAACTTAAATTGAAAAAAAAAATAAGGGAAATTCAACCACACCCTCTTTTTATATAAAAACTGTTTAAAAAAGGCTTTTTGATAAAAAAAAATATTTTAAAAAGGAAAATTACAACGAAAAAAGAAGATTTTACAAATAAAGCAAGATATTTCTGAAGTATTACATTTATGCAATTTTTATTTCTTTTGAAATGTGCGCGTGTAAAATTTTTTAATTCAGACATTTGTATTGATAATTTGATAGTTTCAGTTTTTATTCATCAAAAGTTTCTCATAAAAATATAATATTTCAATATTATGTGAAGCAAAAAAAAAACTTTAAAATTTCTGCTATGGCAAAAAAATGTTTTTCTGACATTTTCCTTGAGTTTTCTTATGAAATTAATACTCTCTAAAAGGAAAAGTTTATGGATTGAAATCATATGAAAATGCTATTATTCTTAAGAAAAATTTGTAGCTAATATTCTAAAGTGATATTTTATGTTTGTTTAAGCTTATAATAATCATTTTTTAAGAATTATAAACTTTAAAGTGGTTTTTTTCACAGTTTTTTTTTTTTTGCATTCAAAATGCTTCTTTTTTCACAGTTAGTTTCCAATCACTTTCATTTTTTGCCTGTGTATTATATATAATGCATGTAAAAAATTTGGGATGCATTTTGCTGTAAACTTTTTTAAAAGAATTAAAATGTAGGGAATTTTAACATTTTATGGAATTTTAGCATAATTATCAATTTTTTATGTTTTTTCTCCAATACTAATTAAGTTATTGTAAAATCGATCCCTAAAGACGTTAAAAACATTTTTAGAAACATTACAAAAAATTTCAGGTCAATAGATAAATAAACACAAATGGATTATTATTTTAAAATGTTCCATACTTTTTTTAGAAAAAATTTAATTTTTAAAATTGTGTGAATAATATTTACAAAATTTGATCTCGTATCATTTTCTTGAATAGAAACATTATATGAAATGCTAAAGTATAATTTTTAAATACATAAATAAAAACAAAATGTTCAAATGGTACCAAGTCCCCTTAAGAGAAGTAGATTTTAGGAAGTCTTAGGAATAATGGATATTTATTATTGTTTTTATTGTCATTCGACTCTAAAACTAAAAACAGAATTATGTGTAGTTAGAATGTACTGTGTTTATTAATATAGTTTTTGGAGAAAAGGATTTACGTGCCTTATGATCATATTTTCTTCCCAAAGTAAGATATAATTTTAGTTTGTTCATTCTAGGCAGAAATCATGCGTCATATTAGTATTAACTGTGGTATACGGCAAAAATGTTCCGTGATGTTTGTAATCAACATTAAAAATTTCGAAAATAAGTTTTTCTTTTTCCCTTTAATATTTACTGCAGTACTAAGCTAAAACTAGGTTTTTTTAGATTTGTTTTAATATTTTAGACTTATTCTTGTATTCTGAATAATTTAGTATGGTATGATGATTACTTTATTCATACTAGAGTTAATCATAATAATTTTGATCCAATGTGAGATGTATCGCAGCACAGTTGTAATAAAATTGCAAGAAAATTGGAAAATGTACAAGTATAAGATATTAGAAACTTTATTATTCAATGCCTCAAATCTCTGAACTAAAAGCAAATTATCATTCATTATTCGAAAGAAAGCTGAATTGTTGTTATTTAGTGTCCATTTCTTTCTATTCTGAACTAGTTCGAAAAATAAAATATAAGCTTAATATCCATAACAATTGCGATTCATATATGGTTACCAATAAACTTGTCAAAACTTGTACTCAATTATTTAGGAAATACACAAAGCATAGAACACGCATGTTTTTATGTAATTATTGGCAACAATAGAAACCATTTGATACAAAATATACTTTAAGTGTTTTTAAAGAGTTTTCTTAATTTTTTATAAATTATAAATCATTATCAATTTTTCTCAAAATTGAGTCATGACAACTATTTCGTCAGATTTTTAATTAAAATTTGATTGTCGTACAACTCTTTTAAAATCAGAAAATAATCGATTCTGGTCAGTTACTGTTAATCAATGTTTTAAAATATCCTAAAGTTTGATCAGTTAACACTTTTTATCATAAGAGCACGAACATACTACAGCTAAACTATCACACATGAAACGTTCATTTTAGTGTGCGTTATTAAATGAGAATGTAAGTAACACTGTGGTGTTAGTTTAGGAGATCCCAGAAGTGGTTAAAACACTCATGGGATTTAAATTTGAGAATGTAAAATTTAATTGTTTAAGGAACACACACAGTCTTTCCTTCTTAGATAATTTTTCGAATGGGTAACTAAAAATAAAGCAAAGTACAAAAAACTAATTTTTTGTAGAACTCTTTAATCCTATTTCCATGATAAAAGATGTAATGCTTTAAATTATTCGTGATGTGCAAGTCTTATTTGTGGTCTTGTAACTGTAGGATATATGTAGGCTACTTTCTTTCAATGAAAAAGTAGAACTAATCTATATGCCCACTTGTAATTAACATACTTAGAGAAAAGTACATAAAGAGTATTGGTAAAAGTAAGGATGACATATTTTTCTCAACACGCAGAAGTATTCTCTGTTAGTATAGAAAATAACGGACTTTTTCAATAACATTAACCCCTTCCAGGCTCATTTTATTTCTGGATTATGAATAAAAAACTATCTATTTTTCTTATGTATATTTTCAAACATACACATCTTTTAAAACATAATAGCACTATTCGCATACAAAATTTCCTAAAAATTAATGTAAGAAAATCTTGTTAAGTAACGAGTAATTTACTTGTACAGTTGGCTTTCTGTATGGTAAAAATCATCAGACTTTGGAGTCATTTCACACTAACTATAAATATAAAGCTTAGAACAGCGAGCTTTTATCTTGAATAACAAATTTTATTCACATCTTTTGCATTTACATAAATAATTATGAAGATATTAATCAAAATTTGCTCGTGTATGAAAAATTCGTAAACACGGTATTGCACTTAACTCAACATTTGCAATCTGGACCTTAGAATCTTGTATTTCTTCTTACCCTTGCTGTCTCTCTTTGAGCAGCAAATAATATGCTGTCGAGTTGGATTAGTTTTTTACTCTGTTGGGGGAATATAGTCAACAGTCTTTCAGACAAGCGTGAAGGGAGGTGCTCAGCAGAAGGATGTCCTCTTTTTGCAGATAATTCTACCAAGAGTTACTTTCCCATAATGCAAAACCATAAAAAGCACATGTGAAATAATTCGTGTAAGACTGATAGCACAGAATAAATTTTCACAGTGCCCTGGCTACACACGGGAGGATGCAAGATGATACGTTTATCCAGCCCATGCTCAACTGGGAAAATGCCGGGAAGGGTTTAACAAATATAAAACGTATATTTTGAAATATACATTTGATATAAGTACTTCTCAAATTAAGTGCACTTATTTTTTAATTATATTGACTGTTATGATTATTCTCCAAAATAATTTGAAGTGGAAAATACGTATATATGTCTTTTAGATGCAACAGTTATTTAATTTTTATAAAATTCAACATAACGCAATGACATTTTTATTCTCACCTACCTTGCATACCATCAATTTACATGAAGGCAGCAATTTGTCAATTTTAAATTAAAGTGAATTTTACTTTAGAATATATAATTGCGTTTCATTTGCGTAATGATGACATATAGACAGCAATTGATTAATATATAAGGAAACATCATATTCTTTTAATTTAAGATTACAGTAAAACGTCGTTTATCCGAACGTTTATTATCCGCAGCGTCAAATATCCAAACCGAAGTCCGGATATGTTTTCGAACAATGCAATGCTCAACAGTTGTTTCGTGTGAAGCCAAAAGTGACGGGAAACCCCAAGGGGAGGGATATTTGGGGAATTTCAGTTGTGTGATTTGGTAAGCATATTCGCGGAATATTAGGCCAGTTTGTTTCCAAGTGAGGGGGTGTATACGTGCTCTTTTGTTGAGTTTTGTTGATGTACAAACCTGGATGGCATTCGATGAAGACTGTGGATTTGAAATGCTAAATGATGACGAGATTGTGACTTCCGTGCAAGAAGAATCCGACGCTGTCGACAATGAAATGGATAAAGTTGAGGACAGCAACAATGATAGTAGCAAAGGTCCATCAACTTCTGACGCTTTTTTCGGCGTTAGAGACAGCTACGGAGTGGTAAGAACAACAATCAGAGGGTAGTCCTATTCAACTAGTGCTTCTAAAGAGAATCAGAAACCTTGCAGTGAAAAAACGAAGGTGTACAATGGTATAGCAAAAATAAGTGATTATTTTCCCCAATCAAGGTAAAATTGCGACATTTTGCACCTATTTTGCTTTTTCTTCAAGCACGCTTCCCGCATGTGATAATTTTCAACATTTGTATAGTGTCCGGTTTCATATACTTCATGGATTGCATTCCGTTTTCGGTTATCCGAACATCGCGTATCCGAGTGGTGCCCGGTCCCAATTGATTCGGTTAAACGACGTTCTACTGTACATGAATTGCAAATTTCTTTTAATTTAAGATTACATGTGTGTGTGTGAGTATACTATAATTTTTACTAGAAAAATCAATTTATTAATACAAAAATCAAACCCAATGTCAAAAATTTCGGATCATTATGACCGAATTTGAAACATGTTTTAATAAGAATTACATTACTCGTACCCATTTATTCAATTTATGTTAAGGAAGAGAGGGATTTAAATTAAACTCATAAAGAATTAAGCAGAAGATTAAGACCTGAATTTAATTCTGTTTCTGATTCTTAAAAATTTTTGGATTATAGTAAATATTTCCGAAAGCGATTATTGCTTCTCTCATTGCATTAATCAGTCGCATATCATTGTTCAGACTTGCATTTAATAACTTACGATTTAATCTTAATTGGGAATAAATTTATTCATTTAATTGATAATAAAAGGTGACTTTGCTTAGATAGCAGTATAAGTAAGACTTAAATATTAATATATTCTGATTGTTTTTTAAAAACAAGAAAGTGTGTGTGTAATAATATGCATTACAACAACATTTAAATGTAGTTAACATAATGCTGAGAATAACAGGGGTTAACAATATTTTGAGGCAAAAATAAAACAGGATGGAAATTATAAGCATTATATTTTATTACTTTTATTAATAAGGAAGCAATTAATAAATAAAAGAAAATGCATTGTATGCAAATAATAAAGCTATTTATATTAACCATAATGATTAAATAGAAAATAAATTTTTCTTTTTTTAGTAAAAAATTATGTTTCCTTAACTTAACATATATTCCTACCTTAAAAAAATAAAATAAAATCGAAATATAAAAAAAAAAAAAAAAAAAAAAAAAAAAAAAAAAAAAAAAAAAAACGAAAGTAAGAAATAATGATATCCTATATATATATGTCAAGCATCAAGAGCATAACTGCTGATTTTAAAATTATTCAATTTTGTACTTATGTACAAACTAATCTGTATTTCTATTCAAGTTCAATTGACTTTGATGCAGTTAAAATATAGATAAAAAGAATCGGCTCCGAAATAAAGAGATTACTTAAGCCTTTTATTGTTAGAATGCTAGATCTTGGATCTTTTGAGTATTTAAGCTGAAACATTTAAGAGGGTTTAACTTCCAGATGTAAATACTGAACATTTTTAAAAGTTATTTTGATTAAGCTTTTATAAGAAGACTGACCTAGTTCACAAAAAACAAATATAAAAAAACCAACAATTATATGAAAATAAATTTGAATTTTGGTGCATTGGAAGGTATTTTACAAAACGCTTATCTTAGTCATCGATTGCTACGATGGTTAAAAATGGTAAAAAAAAAAATGCAAGCGAAAAACTATGTTTTATAGGGCATCAAAAAATTTATAACCATAGGTAATTTTACTGGATAAGAATTATAAACTCTATTTTTCTCATTTTTGGCGAACTTTTATCAAACAAAAAATCAGCTTACACCCTACAATGTGTGAAACTTGACACAAATATTACAGAGACTATACAATAAATAAAGAAGTTATATATAGAAGAAAGGACTACATATAGAAGGAGTCGACAATGTAAATTTTAAATGAACTACAGTTGCAACCACATTTATTTTGAAAGCTCTTTTATTGAAAGCATGTTAGTATCAGTGTGTATTATTATTTATATTTTACTTTCCTATTTTTTATTTTATATCTTAAATATAGGTTTTATTAGTTTCATTATTGGTTTTAAAATATTAAGTAATATGGAAAAACATGAAAATAGAGGTAAAACCATTGTTTGAATAAAACCTGTAAGCTCGTATATACTGTATAATATTGTAAAGAATATTATAAAATTCTCAGTAGCATATATAAGTATTTGCTAAAATTTTTTTGCTGGCCTGTATTCTTGCCCTGTTAAATTGGCCTAATAATTATTTTAAAATTTCCAATGTGTATCAAATTATTTAAATTATGTGTTTATATATTTATCTGAGAGAGTTGTCATCATGTCTCCAATGTGAATAACATTGAACAAGTCTTTTTCAAAATTTTAACAGTTGATAGAGTAATTTCATTTATCTTGTATGAACCTATATATAGTTATTTATGTACTAACAATCAAAAATGCAATGCAGTAAGTAAAAGGTACATCAAATCCCATTTTAATGGACAAATAACACAACACATGTAAGAGAATTTATCGGTAGGACAGCCTCATTCATAATTTGCGGAAAACTTCTTTGAAAACGTAATTGATAACAATGATCACGCTCTCTCACTCTCCAATTATAGCCTTTTACACGTCGCCAGGTATCAAGGAGGGCTGCTATGCATAAAGAAACTACGCAGTGATTTAGATTTGAGTTTAAATCAAAATTAGTTATATGGGAATATGAAAAAAAAATATGTTCTTTAATTTTTTTTTAATATGTGTATTAACGTTGGAAATTATTCTCTTTTCCTTACTATTATCATCTGCTTTGATTAAAAAAATTACATGACCAATTCTCTTACTGTTTATTTTACTTACTGATGTTTAACCATTTGGCATTATTCATTTTATTGCAAGAGTTGGCATCCTTTTTGTCATGACTCTCGATGTAAAAACTGTTCGGTTGACTGTTAGGACTCAAATTTGATAAGTGTTTTTGACACATAACAGAAAAAGTTGTTGCTTTTACTGAAGGATTTAATTAGATTTTCGATTACGAAGATCTTTTTTTCAATAGTCTTACGTCTATAACTATATGGTTCTTGTTTGTTATGTCCTAGTTTTAATTAAAAAGTTTATTCTATTTCGAATTGATTATTTGCACCATATTTTATTCACCGAACCATCGAAACAAACACGACAAATAGGTCATCTATTCGGTACTTGAAAAAGTGATTTGATGTTCTAATATGTCAATTCATGTAACTTGCGAACGTTCTCAAAGTTCATCTAGATTAACAGAAGATAGTTTGGGTTAGTCGTTTACCAGTCATCTGTGGTATATATTCCAAACGGAAAAGATAAAGAAAAACATGGCTATTACTCTCAACGATAATCGTAATACTGAATGACTTGCCACAGGATTTTCCATTGCCATATTAGCCAACTCAGATTATGAAGCTGATGACAATAATTCTTATACAAGGTTCTTGATGATGCAGTGGCGGTCTTTTCTATATATAATACAGGTCGGATCTTCCTTTAGATAGTATAAAGCAAGTGACGTAATTCAAGCAATCTACCCATCTTACCCTCCTGAATTTGTTTATTCCATTTTCTGGTCAATATGGATTAATTTCGACTAACATGCACATTCATTTTTATGAAGAATGCTTTAAAATCTGTATAAGTCTTATTTCATTTAATGTCAAATTTAAAATTATGCTTGACTAATATTTAGAAATTGTAACTTCCTCACATCAAGTTATTCGATGAAGGGAAAAGTTTTTAAGTTAAACTCTTTCAGAAATCCATTTTTAAAATTCGAATTCTTTTTCTTTCTTGGATAGTTTCTAAATTAAACTCTAAGGAAATGATAAATTGTATGGGACTCAATTAAATGATATTTTAGAAAGTTCAAGGAAATGATTTACATCTTTAATTACTATAATTATGCATATAGAGATTAACACTTCCTGATATATCACAAGAATTTGGGAAGCGATAACTTACCTCCTTCCTTATATTATACTTGGTAAATATAATGTTAAAGCTAACAATGGAGTGTGTATTTTTTTAATTTTTCACAAAGATGACGTGGTATATTTTTAAATCTATAAGGAGACATTTTAGAAACGTACACCTGATGAAAACTCAAAAATATATCTATTGAATAAAATATTACTTTGGTTACAACTTACTTCGATATAATTTCGAAAAGTATTAAATATCATTAAGAAACTGAAGCTCATTACATAATTAAAACTTTTATTCAAAAACTTTGATTTATTACGTGCTACATATTACTTTTTTTATATTTGCATTATGTACCCTAGTTTCTTTGACACTTCTGTGATATGCTAAAATGTATATATTAGAAAAAAAATCGTGTATTTTGATAGAAAATTTTACTCTTATTTAAATAATCAATTAAGTATTTCACCATTGAATCCATCTCTGAGAATTATTTTGTAATAATCTTCATAGGTACCCAATCTCAGGCGGAAATCAAGAATTCTTCTGCCACAGAATCTCGTTGCAAAGAAATTATTCATCATCACTTAAACAATGGTAAGGAGATTGCTATGCGATGAAATATTGAAGAATACTTAATGAAATTATGTAACAGGATTGTTTTCTGCTAGTGTTAAAGAAAGAAGTGCAAAACACAAGAACTTTGAGGAGGGAAAAATATTCAAATACTTATAAATACTGACTTCACATCATTTTAAGACCCTGGTAGCTTATATTTCTGAACTAAATAATGATTATTCTTGTATTTGCACGTTTCGTATTCTCCTTCCATGCTGTGATGGTTATTACCTTTATGAATATAGTAGATACAAAGCCTATTTATCGAATTTTAGTGAATTTTAAGAGGGGAGTATAATATAGAATTAAACGTTTTAATTAATTTCCGCGCAAGAGCGAAAGATTGAATATTAATATCGAGAATTTTTTACATCTGAAATACTCTGTGATAGCGAATGGATTATCTTCATTCATTAACATTAACAGAAAACAGCCTTAAATGTACTTTGTATTGATGTATTGTAGGTTTGTTCTCGAAAAGTGGAATATCCAATTTTATTGAAGAACATTTTAATAAAACCTATACTTTCTTTACAAACACATTAATAAGCAAAACTAAATAGATTGATGTTTAAAAAAAAATCTATGCAGAAAATTTAACAATTGGAATTGTTATAAATTGCACAAATATTTGGATTTCTTATATTTTTGATAAAGTTTTTATTCGCAGCAATAGATTGTAATTTAAAATTACGAAGTTCACCTTCAAAAGCTTTTCAGCAAACCTAGAGTAGAGATAATTCCAGTTGAAACACATTATATCTAAATTACAGTTTCAAAAATGCCTATCAATATATTTTCCTAATTTAGATATTTATTTTTACTATGTATACCAATATATAAACGAAAACTACTAATAATATATCTCTCTGTATTGAGTCTCAGTGATTGATTATTGTCAATAAAATATGAGACATGATTCACTATTCGTAGAAAGAAGATAAAAAAATATATAGTTTTGTTTTCGTATATACATATCATATTTTGCTTACATTTACCTTTCTTTTTGAAAATAAAAGTTAGTAAGGATGCTTACTATAATTTGAAAATCAAATGGAAATCATGAACAAACGAAATTATTTATTACCTTAGAAATAATCGATAAGAGTTTTGAATTTTAAATAAAATTTTTAAAAACACAATATTTTTGTTTATTGGTATTTTTTAAATATGGTATGTACCAGATTTTTTATTTTGTATTTATTTGTATAAGAATTTCTTTGCAGTTTAGATATTAAAATCAACAGAAAGTGAATCATAAATAACTATTATATCAAGAAATTTATATATAACAACCCATTTTATATAACATTCTAAATTAGGGTTATTTGTTTGGATATCAATTTTAGGTCCAAAGGTTATCTATAATTTAGTTATGAAAGTATAATTTTCAGCAATAAAAAGAAAAGCCTAATAGAAAAATATTTTGTTTTTCATACATTATAACAGACTTTCTCTATTATTCTGATATGAAAATTTGTATTTATTTAATTTTAATACAGGCAATAGATATTTGAAGTAAAACATTGAATGTGAAATATTGAGAAATTGACAAAATTCAATCAAATTTGTATTCTTTTTTCCAGTACTGTTAGCATTCATATTTAACTTTTATTTACTGAAAAAGAATTTTCATGAACATTAATAGTAAGTTGATGTACTCCATATATTAAATAACATTTATATTTAAAATACTTCATTTTCTAATATATAATCATGAACAACTATTTTACCTTCCCGTAATATATAGCAACAAATTAATATAGCAAACCAAATTTTTTGATATGAAAAACCAAAACAAAAAAAAGAAACTTAATAAATATTTTAATCGTGGGAAAATCTCAACTTCCCAAGAAATAGTGAAATACAAGCATTTGATTAATATAATTTATTTAAATCTTTGTTAATTAAATTTAATTTTTCCAATATAATTTCTGTGGGCAATAAATTATTCTTCTCGTTATTTCTTATACATGAATGAACTTTATCTTCATGAAATTAGAATAATTTTGCATAGAGGGGTTTTGCTAAGAAATTATCATTAACTCTCAGAACTTTCGGTAGTGGAACGTAAAATGAGATGCCTCAAGGGCTGATTCATCTTACATGGCAGAAGAATTTGGGATAAACTTTCCAAACCACGGAACATAAATATAGAACTAACTCTAAGCCATTTTATTTTCAGCATGGTTTCACTTTTATAATTATGGCGAGGCAAATATGGAGTATAATGATTGAAATTAGGAGAAGTTTTTCGTACCTCAATACTTTGTTTAACGAAGGGTTTCGGTTTATACTAGAAGTGTAAACAGAGATATTTCTGAGGAGATGTAATACTTTGGTGGGAATTTGTGATTTATTTGTTGAAAATACAACGTAGAACTTATTGAAAATATATAATGTATCAAATATTTATTATATTTAACTTAAGCTCTGGAGAACCTAAAAAATGAGGTGTAGTATGTATATTTAAACTTATTTAAATGCGATATAATTTACGAAATTGGACAGTCACTTAAGTTTCAGGTATCGCAAAGTAAGAATGTAATTAAGAAAATATATATATTATTTGTAATATTTTATAAATTTACAAATTCAACATTCAAATGAAATTTCTCTGTAAAAAAATAACTGAAACTAAATACTTTCCATTATTGCTGTAGGAAAAAAAATGCAAGTGAATCTCAGGAAAATATTATTTATGGAACATCAATTGAGTTCAATTATAGCAGATAATACGGAATATTAGCTAGACTAAATCAGTTTAGCATCAATAATCATATGCTTATAACGAAAAGAACTAATGTGAGAGGGAAATATAATAAAAGTCATTTTTTTATTTAGTTTTGAATCTGCTATTGGTAACTAGAGCATGGAATATAAGACATATGAGATATTAAAATAACTATGATTCCCATTTCCAGAACAATAAAGAATGTGGAGCAATGGGAGATTTTACACAATTTTAATGAAATCGTAAATTACCCAGGGCATAAAAATAGATATACAGTCGACTCTCGATAGTTCGAAGTTGGAGGGACCACTGAAAAACTTCGAATTATCAAGAGTTCGATTTATCAAGAGGGTAGAAAAAAAAACTCCCAAAATACACGAAGAGAATTTTTTTCTAACACATTTAAATTTGAAACTATGTAATAAAACAACAATTGCACATATGTATAAAATTATTTTAAAGTAGTTTTAAAAAGTACACATATTATACAATATAAATATTATACAGAAGTTAAAAGTCCTGCATTAAAAAAATACACAATACATTCATACATGATCCTACGCATCTCTTCTTCACGATAGTGGACTATCCTTTCTGAACACATGTTTAGCAAGGCCACGTGGTAAAAGAAGGAAATGGGTGGTTGGTCTATTGTCCACTTGAAGAAAAAAAGCAATAAAAATGTATTTTCACCTGATGAACCAGAAAACACTGGGAAGGGGTAGAAGACAGATGGTCATTAAAAGGGCTGCGTTAAAGGGGAGACACGCAGACAATGCAACACTAAACCTGTAAGATCCAACCTGTTTTCTACAGGACTGTACAGGACAGTGAGTGTTCGAATTGTCGAGAATTTTATAAGATAACTTCGAATTATTGCGTTTTGTAATATGGCTATCCACATATTTTACTTCGAATTTTTGAGTGTACCCAAACGTATTGTTTTAGTTCGAAATATCAAGAGTTTTCCTAGGGACTGAGCATATACTTCGAATTATAGAGAGGTTCGTATTATTGAAGGTTTGAATTATCGAGAGTCGACTGTACCAAGAAGAAATAAACAACTAAAATGATGTTTCACATAAAAAAAACAATTTTTATTTTCTACATAAACGATTAAAAATATTAGTTGAACAGCTAAAGCTCTAGCAGATCAGAACTTCGTATCTTGCAGAGTTATCTTAAGGATTTAACTATTATTAAATTAATAGAGACATAATCTTAATATGTATTTAGAATTCGTAAGACTTTTATGTATAAGGTCAATATTATTCATGATTATTATTTTGATGGTTGTTCTTCGGGTTAATAGGATAAAGCCTTCCAGCATCTTTACTATGAGGCTATCGTCCATGAGTGATGGTTTTTCAATTCTTAAATCGACTGTAACTGGCATGTGGCCAGTTTGAAAATTCCTTTGCCAACAGTACCATATAACGCGCTGCCATTTTCATCAATTGTATCCTCTCACTACGACACCGTGGGGGAGCTGCAACTTTCTGAAACCAAGCAAATCACCATTAATAGCTGTAATTATATTTTTGGATCAATTAATGCTCAAAAAATTAATTTTATTTTGCTGTTTCTGCTATTTTAGTAATAATCAAAACTTAGTAATATACTTCCGAATCATATGTAATTATTGAAAATTCTGTATGGGGAAGTCCAAGAATTATTTTGGGTCGATGAAATGAGGTAATTAAATGATGCTGAGAAAAGAGAGAGGGGGTGAAATAAACTTTCAAGAAAGGAATGAACTAGGGTGACAACAGTATAGGTGAGTGAGTGAATATTAACGTCGCACTGATTAGCAACGCGAGGGCTTTTGGCGACGGTCCGTGTAATTTTGAACCATGGTCAAGTGACGCGGACGACACCTGAGTTGGCACCCCCCTCTCCTAACTACCACACCACACCAACGGGAGGTTGTTTGAGCTCTCGACAGATTTAACGTGCATCGCGTCCCTACACGGCGGGTCTTTGGTGGTACTAGGATCGAACTCATGACACTCTAGCCATGACCCGATGCCTAGACCACTCGGCCACCGCGGCCGCGACAACAATATGGGAATGTATTGTTAATTCATCTTTTATTAAATGAAGGATTTCGTGTTTTGAGTAGATACAAACTTGACAGAGATAAACAATAACATAAATTTAGGTAAGAAATAGTAAAACGTAACAACGGTGCAGGGTGTTGGAGAATATTGATCTCCCCTACAGCTCATGCCTAAATTGTGGAGGGGGAGATAGGTGTTGTCGCCATCTATCGTGTAGAATACACGCCAACAAGAACAAGTAAAACGAGCTACAAATTACAAAAAGGTTCTTCTAAAAATAAGTAAACATAATTATGAGAATTCAAAATGCATAAAGAAAGTGATATACATATATATTCGAGGTGTGTGGGGAAACTAAGTACCGTTTCATTCTACCGAAACCACAGCTGTAGTATCGGAGTTCAACCCTTGCGCTCATGTGTCTCTGGTTTATTGTTAATACAGTGACACTATTACAGACAGATTTGATTGTATTGTTTTCTGAAACCTTAGTGAGTGTTCAAAATGTTTAAGATGATTGATGATCCCACAGACACCAAAATGCTTCCTGTAATCCGATTTATTAGCGCAAGAATGTTAAGCGAGTTGAAATTCTTTGTCAGCTTATAGATGTTTGTGGAGAAAATGCAATGAGAGATGGAAAAGCGTACCAGTGTTCATGAAAAAACACGAAGTAATAATAATTTGGCTTGAATAAAAAGTGAAAGGAAAAACTTGTAAAAACTGATAATTCACAATAAAATTGCTTTCTGATGAGTTTTCACAACGTGTTGTTTAGCAATGTCCCTTTTCACGGGTGACATCGTTCTTTGAAGAGAATATAGACAAGTTGGTTCCTGATATGACAAACGCCTGAACAATGCTAGCAACTATGTAAAATAATATTTTAAGCACATGCTATTTCACGTAAAAATAAATTTTGTTTTGAAAAATGTTTTTATTTGAGTCTTTCTAAGACGGTATTTAATTTTGGACCATCCTCGTATATATTTATATAGCTGGCGCTAAGTGAATGATTGAATTGAACCTTTTTCTAACCATCCCCTGTTAGTTTTAAAGATAGGACATAAAAGTCTAAAATTGAAAGGAATTATCTGTTTCACTCCCCCCCTACCCTAAAGTGGATTTCCGGAAAACTCGTTTTTAGTGGATCTCTATTTAACAAAATAAACATGCTTGCCAAATTTAAAAACTACGTCTAACAGTTCAAAAACCGAAATTTTTAAACCATTATGCACCGTGACCACTCTTAAAAGACGTTTTCCGTAAGACCCGTTCGAAATGGTTCAATCAATGAAATGAAATTGTCTCTAAATTTCAAGGATTTAGGTGTAATCGTTCAAAAACGGGATTACTTACTTCTAATGTTTCTTAACACCTCTCAACTAATTACTTTGGACGTTGATTTCCTCAAAACCCATTTTGTAGGGGATTGCTACTCCATATAGGAACATGCCTGTCAACTTTCATGCCTGTATTGTTAATAGTTCAAAACTAGATAACTTATCTCTAACGCACCTTGACTCTCGCAATTCCCTTTGGAGGTCGAATTTCGTCAAATACATTATTAGTGGATCCGTATTCCAGGAAAAGAACATGCTCAACAAATTGCAATCTGTAAATCTAAATAATTCCGGAGATATTATGATGACTTAGTGAGTGAGTCGTTTTTCTCTTGTTTTTATATATATAGTAGTAGTGCTTCGCAAACTTTCAATATTGGCGACCCAATTTTCAATCATAATTTTCAACACGCTCTCCTCATACACTATCTGGCCAAAAGTATCCGGACACCCAATGGAATGGACTTAGAGCGTCCTGAGGCACATATTAATATAATGTTGGTCCCTCTTTTGCATGGATGACAGCCTGCACACGTTTGGGAAGTTTTTCCACCAATTGTTGATAGGTGAACATAGGAAATGCCTTTCAGGCGTCCATCACAGCTGATGTGAGTGCTTGCAGTGAGGATGGTCGATTTGGCTGGCTACTTAATCTGCGCTCTAATTCGTCCCAAAGGAGTTCTATGGTATTTAGATCGGGGCTCTCTGAGAAGGCCAGTCCAGTTTTTGAACACCCATTTCATCTAACCACGTCTGTGCAAACCTCGATGTGTGAATAGAGCAGTTATCCTGCGGGAAGATAAATGGGCCTTCCCCGAAATATTGCCATAGAGTTGGGAGTGCAGCATTGTCCAGAATGTCCAGATACATCTCAGAGTTCATGTTTCCAATCACAGGAACTAACGGACCCAGGCCAAACCTAGAGAAACACCTCCACACCATTATGCTTCCACCACCAAACTTAACAGTCGGCACAATGCAGTCCCTAAAGAAACGTTCTCCGGGCTTCCGGCACACGCAGACGCGTCCATCCGACTGCCAGACTGTAAAGCGAGATTCATCACTCCAAAGAACAGTTTTCCACATGTCCACAGTCCAATAACGTTGAGCTCTACACCAATACAATCGATGCTTCTCATTCTGTGGAGTTATGTTTGGCTTGTGAGCGGCTGCACGACTATGGAATCCCAAGTTTTTTAACACTCGACGGACAGTCTTGCTGCTAACGCTAATTCCTGATGAACTTTGGAAATCCTGAGAAATTTCCACCAACGAGGACTTGCAATTTTGTTTCACTACCCTTTTCAGAGCTCTGCGGCTGCGTTCACCAAGTATTTTCGGCCTACCGGTTCGTTTTTCTGCCGTTTCACTCTGCCTCGACGTTTCCACTTCACAATTATATCACTCATAGTGGATTTAGGCTTCTGTAGAATGTCCGCAATCTCACGAACTGATTTCCCACAAAGGTGGCATCCCACTATACTGCCACGATCAAACTCACTAAGCTCCTTTGACTTACTCATTACCTCACAAACGCATAAATACAATCTGACAAACCACTACCAACACTTTTATAGCTTTCAATTACGTATCAAATTGCGTCACTCGCCAGAACCACTTTTTTAAGGGGTGTCCGGATACTTTTGGCCAGATAGTGTACTATGACAATGTATTGAATGCAATAATAATGGACTTTAAGGCTATGGCTACAATACTACCTTATTTATGAACCGTACAAATTATCAATAAAAGCATTAAATTTTGTATGTGTTACTTTTAAGTAATAAATATTTTAAGTTGCTTTTTAGTAACAGGATAAGTATTATGTTACTTTTCGTAGTTAAGGCGATATAGTACCATCTTCACAATTTTTTTTCTATTTTTAATATTTGATATTTGGTTTTAATTGTATTTCATAAAGGTTAATATTTAATAATAATTCCATACAAAACAATTTTTAATTTGTTGCAAAATGTTTGTAGAATTTAAATTTTTTAGCTTTTTTAAGCATTTTTTAAATCCCTAAGGCTTTTTTAAATATGTCTCTTTTCTTTCAAACATTTTTTTCCAAGTACCTTATAATATACTGCATAAAACTGTGGTTGGGTTTTTTTCTGCTGGTGCTCTTTAATTTTTTATTAATTTTTTTATAGTTACACACTTTCAAAAATTCCCCAAAAAAACATTAATTTTGATTTTGAAATTTTTTAGAAAAAGTACTAAACATGTTAGAGCTAATTCCATCCATACTTTTACAAAATATTAATTTCAGAATATGTATAAAATATTTCAAACCCATACTTTAATTATCAAAAAAGCCTTAGGGTTTTGAATAACAGTATAAGTACAAAAATTAAACATGGAGAAATATGAGTTTAAAGTTTTCATTCCATGAATAGCATTGTATAATATTCATAGAATAGTCTGAAACTTTTATGAAATGTTAATTAGTTTATTTAAAACTACTTACCATTAAAAATTACACAAATGTAGAAAAATTAATTAGTATACTGCCATAATGAATGTATAGAAAAAATGAATGAAATACCAATATTTCATAAAACTTTATCTTAATAATTATAAAAAGAATAATACACACACTTCAGAGCTAATTCCACGCTCAGAGCTAATGCACAACATGTACAAAAGATGTGTATGCCTTTATTTTTCATTTACATGATTTTAAAAGCCTTCGCATGTTAAATATGTACACGATTAAAAGCAAAATCAAATAACAATTTATAGGTAAACTACATCAAAATCTAAGAACTGTATATGTGCATTTGTTTAAATAAATATCTTAAAATATTTTAATAATAAAAGTGTTGAATCTCGACACACGGGATATATATATATATCACCAAAAACAAATATATAAAAATGGGAAAGTTTTTCTATTCTTGCGAATTAGATTTTTAATTATCTGAGTTATCAAAATGAGATTTAGTATTTGTGCTTTGGGAGAATCCGTTTTGAAGTTTTAATTTCATTCATAATGATATCATAAAAAGCACGCACAGCTTTTAAATCTTGACTAAATCCATTTGATCTTCAGTAAATAATTCTCAAACTAGAATTTGTGCATGAATTGCACAATTCTTTCTTAAAATGATTTATTACTGCATATATAATGTCAATCTCATTGATGCGCATTATAAAAATAATTAATTCATTTTTTATCAGGCTCTTTTCTAGCAGATAATCTGAAATGTAGGCGGGGTAGTTGCTGTTTAGCATCAAACATTGCTGCATTACTTAATGAAAAATGCAGGTAAATCTTTGAAATTTTTGCAGGCATATTTATAAAGATTCGGGGTATCAAATAAGCCAATAAAAATTTTTCGACAGTTTAATGATTTTTAGGGTACCATATCGCCTTAAGCATGCATTTTGATTTGCTTCCTTTCACTAAATTAAGAATTTTTTAAACAATCTTCACCCATGACTTTTCGATACATTTATATTCGCGCCCCCAGGTAGATTTAACAAGCCCCCAAGGGAGGGGTGAGTAGCACAGTTTGAGAAACGCTGATATATAGATATAGATATTCATTAATGACTATAAATATTTATTGAATACTATCTTCTAAATCACTTTTACATGTGCTTATATTTGAGGATCTAGACATTTTACAGAATCTGAAAAGGAAATAAAAATGCTATCCTTATATTATTCAAAAACATATTCAAATTAACTGCTCCTCTATTTAATTTTCGACCCATTGCAAGTTTTACAAACTACTGTCCAGCGCTGATTCATTTTTTAGCAAATATTGAATTAGGAGAGTTTTTTAATTTAAATTGTCGTATACTTTACGCGGATTACGCAATGGTATATGCGACATACTAGTTATGAACATCTCAAAAGTAATGCAAAGTATGGATACTTGGTTATTCTTTTCTAAGACAGCAGATCTAGCCTATTCAGAGAAAGAGACGTTTTTTTAATATGACATATTTAAAATTACTCACTTGAACTTTGTAAAATCACTCTGTTCTAGTACTTTCAGAAGACTCTATGTTTCATATTATAACATACAAAATACGACGTATTTTACTGAAATCAGATTAAGAATCACTATCATCGATCCTTGAATTATACATCGATGCCACAAGGTTTGTACTGAGATCGAATCTATACAGTAATATATTTGAATCATAACTTGTTCAAAAATGTTATTTGAATGACTTAATGTGAATTGATATATACGTATATAATTTTTCATAGATTTACTGTTGTTCTTTCTTTTAGAAAAACTTTAAGACTTAGTTTTACTTAACACTAGAAATACTGAAATTAAGTATATACCTATATTGCCCCAAAGCAGTCAAAATGTCTGCATTGTGAAAAAAATAACTAATGTGTAAAGAAATTTGTTTAAAATTAATTTTAATATTTTTTATATTATTTACAGTCATATAACAAGTTATTAGTAAATATTAACAATAAAAAATGCAATTCATTTGGAAAAAAATATATTTTAAATATTTCTAAGAAATTGTGTCATTATATATGTAATTGGTTTTTTAATGGAAATTAAAAAACAGTCAAAATGACGTCCTTGGGCAATCTAGTGTTAACATCGTATTTTCAACTCCATATTGAAAGCCCTCAATATTCTACGTTAATATTCACTCAAATCCATAATGATATATTGGTTGATATTTTACATCAAATTTAAAATAGAAATTTCTAATTCATTTGAAAGGCATATAATAATAATTTTTTTACACTGATACAATTCTTTTTAATTGATTTCATGTCAAAACTTAAATGCTTATTTTCTTATTTTGTCTTTTATTGCATGTGCATATGAAAGAAAAGGTATACAGTTGAACCTCTTTATTACAAATTTTTCTATTTAGTGAACTTTTTCCTGATACAAAGAACATTTTACGATTTTCTTTGTGAAATAACTTCCCAATAGAGAAGTGAATTTTCTATATAATGAACTTTTTCTCTCGTGATTCACTTTTTTCTTCCTATTTTTAAAGTATTTCTGGACATTTCAAGTTATTCTCTCTTTTAATACGTTTTATAGTGGTCATAAATCTTGAATTGGTTTTACTAGGTGCCTAACTCGCTGAGAACAATTTAATTCTGCACGTTTCATCCAAGAAGTACAACCTATAACCCACATTTTCCAGTTCACGAGAAACATTTTCGATATATCCTTACACCCTCAGTGGAGTTGACTCGTATCCCCGTGTCCTTGAACTAATCTCCCGTTCGTTTGTAGTGTTCATAATTTCATTTGAAATAATTCGACGCGGAATGTGAAGAAATAAGCCTGAAGGGATTTTTCGTGCATTGCAAAAATGTGAGGTGTATTTAGTAAAAAAGCATTTTTTAAACAAAAAAACTCAAACTGAATTAACAGATTTTATGAGTAGTTAAATGCATGTTTACAATTTCTAGTTATAAAATAATGTATGTTTAAAACTACAAAATTATCCTCCTTAAAGTTCGTTTATTTTAATATAATTTTTTTAATGTTGAATATATATATATACAGTGATTTTGACATACAGTGATACCATGACATTTTTTTTCTTTTTTCTCTGCAGTTTTTTTTTTGATAGGTAGGATATATACAAATGAAATTACACATACATTTACAAAAAGGTGTGAGTAATTACTTTTTTTCAATACATAGTGTTTATGAACTTAAAATTTGTATTATGTGGTTTATAAAGTATATTGAAATGTGAACCTCAATATAACGAACCGGCTGGAGTTTAAAATATTTTTTTAATTAAATTTTGCTATTCGGCCCTTGGAAACGATCCCTTTAATACTAAACAAATGATCTGACGAAAAGAAAGTTTCAAAATTAAAGCTGCTGAAATCTTTAATATTTTTGATAATTACAAAGATCAGAACAGATTGCATTCAATTTAAATTCCAGAAGTCTTAGTAAATATGAAAATGAATAAATCTAATTGCATGTACCTAATTTGAGAATAGCTTTTCAGACACGTATTACACATAAGTTTACAAGTAGACCCATATTAATTTTAACAGAAAGTAGATTATTTCAAATAGAGGTAATGGATAATCTTAAAAGATAAATTTTCATGAATCGTTTGTTGAAAAATGACTACATACTACATGCATCTGAAAGACTAAAAATGAATTTCAGTTGACTTATTTATAAATCTTTTGAATGTAGGATGATTTGAAATAAGTAGAATGTTAGCTGATTTATCAAACACTGAGATTTATGAATGAATGGATATCTTTTTTTCTTAAGTAAAGTGATAGAAAAGTTTAAATGAAATATTTGTTTACATTACTCACGCTTAAGTAAAATAAAGCTTTATTCTATGAAAAGTGCCTTTGTAAAATGATTTATTAATGTAAACTGTTAATTAGCTGTAATGATAAAATAGTCTCTTTGCATAAGTGTATTTGAGGCTTGCATCAAATTCGATGTTATATAGAACGGAAATATGTGTGAGTGTAAACAAAATATATTACTTTCGAAAGGAAAAAATATTATTGTTTATATAAATGTAAATCCATTATAAACTCATTGCTTATATAAAATGTTATATTAGATTCTTTGAATACTCATAGGAAATATATGATTTCACAGAAAATTATCGTTTTATTAGTTACGTCACAATCAAGAAAATAATTTATTTCTCAAACTTGTTATAAAAAAATGTGAGGAAAGAAATCGTTATTTTGAGAAAGATTCTTTCTTCACATGTGTATCTTCAAACTGGAGTTCTTGATCCTCATTAGAATAAAACCAAAGCTGAGCATATTTTTTTGAAAAATGCTCTCGAAACACCCATTCCCTTCCGGATTGAATGTAAATTATTTTTATGAAGAAGTCCATCGGACAAACAAAAGAACTTGTGTATCCGGGGATAAATAAACCAAACGATTTCTATGTGTTTTCGAGAATCGCGGTTATGAATCCGTGTTACGCATTCGGAATAAAAATGCTGCTAAATTCTGTATCGATTTACTGTTTTAGATTCGATTCACGTTTAGAAAAGGGTTTCTTAAAGAAGCACGAAAGGAAAGAATAACAAAATCGTAAATGGTAAAAAATGTTTGTCAGCTTTAACAGATATGATTTGATTAATAATAGCTTTCTGTGCAGAAATTTTTTTCTTTTGAACCGAGACATGAGTAAATTTAAAACATTCAATTCTTTAATTTCATTTTTATTAGTTTCAATTTGAATTAGAATAATTATTGAACTATAACAAACCTTTCTTCTCTTCTTAGACTAGTTCCGATTTATTTTAAAAGTGATTCAAATACCACTTCAGTCGATAGATGATAAACAAAGCGGCAAGTAGAGCTCATCGAATAAAAATGTAAAGGTTGTTGTTCATGGTTTGTAGACTGGAATTCCAGTGTTATTATAAGGTCCTGCAGGTTCTCCCTTGTGTAGTTCTGCTGTAAAACATTGAGAATAAATTTCCTTGTTCTATATGTCACAGCATATGTTGATATTATGGGAATAGTATTTCTCGTTATGGATGGTATCTGACTTCTCCAAGTTAGCATTGTCGATGAAGATTAGAAGGTTAGATTACTCACAACATGGCTAGATATCTAGTACTTAATCTGATAAAGAATATTTCCAACTTCCTGGCCAACAAGTATTTGCCTTGTATGGACGTGTTTTTGTTCCAGTGCGTGTTTGTAAGTACAGACGTTGATTTTCGTTCCAGTACCGGACATCTTAATAAATATAAGGAAAGCTGAGACCACTGATGTGTAGCAAGTAGAGGTGGTTATTAAAACTCATTTTTCTTTATTCACAAGAAACTTCTTTAAAAAATCTAATTATTTATTTTTAAATTATGTTTCATTTAACATAATGTACAGTTCAATTAAAAAGCGTTTAGGGTAGAATTGTTTGAAACGCCATGACTTAGTTGTTTGTGAAAATAAACACATAAGAATAATCGTAGATCAAATTTAGACGCCAAATTGATTTGAGTATCTTACTAACTTAGTATTAATTATAACCTGAACAAAATTATATTTCCCACTTAGCATTTGTTTTCCACCGCACACATTCGTGTATAAAATTAAATAGCTAATAGTTTTTCTGAGAAAAGATTATTCAACCTTTATTTTTTTCCACTTCACTCTCCATTCGAAATCTAAATTAAAAGCTGATAACTTGGCAGTTATTCAAATAAACATACAATTCAAATGAAAAACAACACGGCATTGGTTTGCCTCGTAGTAAAAATGTTCAAAGCTGTTTTAAAGTTTTAAAGAACGAATAAAAACTTGCCTCCGAATATATATATATATATAAAGATATTTTTTTACATTAAAATCCATAATTCTACATTATAAACATTTAATAATCTTCCGAAAGTTATGCATACAAATGAACGTTATAAAAATTCAGTTATTAGTGCAAGTTTTCAATTTTTTTTAATACTAGCTGATATACCCATTCTTCGCACGGCTGAGTTAAAAAAATTAAATAATACAGATTGAAGGATGAAGTAGTTTTTAATGATTTAATTTTAAGTGAATTGCAAGTTAAACAAAAAAATATTCATATCTCAACTGAGCAAAATACCATAATTGTTAAATTTTAAGTCAACAGTCTAATAGCTGATTAAAATGATTTTTTTTATTTATAACACCCCCGTAACTCCCGTGTGGGTTGGTTTTTGGAAACACCTTACAAAGCTGATATCTGCTCAGCAAAAGTAACATATTGTTACAAAAATTATGTAATGAATGCTTAAAATAGTGTAAATAATTTATATCTTTGTATGTAAAACGTTAATATTATTTTACGTTGTATTTATTTTATGTTAAAATTGTAATATTCGCAAGCAACTCCGTTCCTTACATTATAATATCAATTCAATGGAAACATAGCAAAATGTTGGCTATAGAGCCAAGTCGGCATCATTTTTTGTGACCACGTTGGCAACTTGATGATTGATTAATTATGTAGAAGTGGATATGATATAGTTCCACCTGGTGCAGAGCTGCAACCAAGAGGATAGCACAAAAACCTTCCCCACAAAAAATACATATACATGCCATTTTTCATAGTAATCGGTTGAACGGTGTCGGATCGAAGTGAGGCCATATATATAAACAACATTTTAAATATTTTGAATTAAATAGAAGTTTAACTGCCCTGAACTACAGGGTTTTTTTTGCCATCTTTATAAAATCATTTTAATTTTTTTTTCCAGAATGATATGCTTCCTCAAAATTACATCAACGTTCTGTCTCATAATTCTTGAAATTCATATAGGAATTTTGAGTAGACACAAACTTACCAAATTACTGATGACCATAACAAAGTTATTTTAGAGTCTGAGAGAACTTTATTATGGTCATCAGTAATATCATTTTATGTGTGAAATTTCTATCTCTAACAGCACATTTTTCAAGGATCAACTTGAATTACTTGAAAGTAAATTATTTTCAAAATCATGGATTCATCAATTCCATTCTAATTTAAATCATACTATATTAGTTGCTATAATATTTATTTGGTTTAATGAAACGCAAGCGAATTCGAAAACTTCTTTTACTCATAAATCAATTATAGCTTAAACAAGTAAAAAAAAAAAACATACTGTGCCCAATTATGGTTAGGAATCAGAGAATATTATATAATACATTCTCTGAAAAATAAATAGTTAATAGTATTAAAAATTCATTTTAATATTTGAATTACATTGTTTAAGAAAAAGTTAAGATGAAACAAATTATTTACACAGACACTAGCTATCACTGAGTGTACTCTAAAACATTACATTACATAAATTAGTTAAATCTAAAAAGCTAAACATTGCTGAAAAGAACTCATTTAAAAATGTAGTAATACATAAAAATGAAAGCCTAATGTTTCAACTTTGTTCGAAATGTTCTATATATGTTCTGTTGTGAGACTTAATTTTTATAATTATCCTATGTAGTCTTAATGTCATTCATAAAAAAATAAAATTTAATCCAGTAACGATCTGCTTCAATATTTTTGATGATATAACTGAATTTTTGAAGAATAAAAAAAATTAAATGTGTTAAATACGCAATTTAAAACATAATTATAATTTTCTTAAATAAAAACCTATTTAAAAGAGCTCTAATACCATATAAATATCAGAAAATTTAATTGTATGGTAAATTTAATCTACTTAAACAAAAAAGGTTGATAGTTGTTAAAGAGGTTTTCAGCTTAGCAAATTTATGCTTTAAGCATATTTAATTTTATGCATTACGTATCAATTTAAAGAATATATTAAATCTATGTTTTTAGAACCTGAGAATAATGTAATACTTTTCGAATATCCTGATTCGATAATCCTGACTAAAAATATTTAAATAGTGCGTTGATTTATTAAAAATTATGTAACTAAGCATTTTTTCTTTCTCTATCGAATTCTTATTTTGAATTTCCGATTCAAAACAACAACAAAAATGCAATGATAATAAATATGCCTTTTATTTTAAGCTGATATTTTATCCATTCTTTGGTTTTAAAATTCTAAACGGAAAAAAATAAGAATAGTACCTTTCAAGCAGATTTGCTGCCTAAAGCGATTATAGTTTGAGAGGATTACGTGTTCCTTTTTTTGTGCTGCAACAGCTTTTTGAATAATCAATCGAGTTGAAAAATGCGCTCTTTCCTTTCGGAATAGAATTTTAAATTCTTGCAAATCTTCTTACCCTGCTTCAAATACACTAGTGTAGATGTATGGATTTGCAATAAGCTAAAATTGAAAGAAACTATTTTCTAAGAAACATATCAACAGTTTTGCTATTTTGATAGATACAATAAAACAGTTAAAAAAACGTAAAACAGTTTGGCATAATGCATTAAAGAATAAGAAAAGGTTATCGAATGACTCTGCACTGCGTTATAAAATGTATTTTTTTCCTTTCAATTTTATCAGTTTCAGGTTTTGAATTAGTTGACATTTTCCAAGAGTACCAGCGATGAAAATTCTAGTAAAATAATTGATCATAATTACTGAAAATCAGCTTAAACTTTGGAATGCAAATAAAAATCGTAAAAGTAAAAATTAGTTTTAAACAATTAAAAAAAACCTTTTAATGAAGTTTTAATTTGAATGAACTGGAATAAAATAACTTTATAAAATATTAAGTAGATGTTAAAACTGAAATCTCTTTATTATAACGTAAGGACATTTATTTCTATTTATCATGTGATATGAATGCCTTTTTATGCCATATTGGTAATTTTACACATAAAAATTTAAAACTAAGTTATAATTAATACATAAAATAAGTAATATTTTTATAATGCGTTATAAAATATTTCCACCAATATAATACAGAAGACTTAAAAATATTTCTTTTTTCATCTTACATCGTATAAAGTACTACGCGAATTGGTACAAAAATAATATCTTCCAACCTCAAAAAGTAATGCCATGAAGAAAAAAATAGTAAAAGACCCAAGAATTATCTAATCAGCATAAATGATGGTACACTTTTTCCAAATTGAAATGGATCCAAAATATATTACATGCTAATACACTATTCTTCCATCCTTTTGTTGTATGGGTGCTAACCAGTCAAATACATTTGTCATAAATGAAGCTGCCATTTGGTGAAAATGAGATAAGTAAAAAAATCAACCATTAATTGTACAAAATCAACAAATATATGTGAGTTATTTAAATAATTCAAGAAAATCAAATAATGCAATCATTAAACACACACACTTATTTAGTTCGCATTACATTTAATTCTCTAAATAATGCTTGCATCAAATAATAACTTTTTGAAAGAAAGTCAATATTTTGGAAAATATAAGAAATTGAGTGCTGTAATTTTTTTTCAAAATTTAATGACTAGGGATTGTATTCTTCACTAACTATAAAGTATATTTCGTATCGTTTCCGTTAAAAAGATTTAGTTGTCAGATATATGAACTGATATGTAAGACCATTTATTAAACAACCTGGTTGCATTTCATCCGAGGGAGTTTAATATTGCAACTCCTCTGCCAGGATATTCCTAAGGTGTTTTATCGCAATAAAGTCAATTGAACGAGATGACCACTCCATTCGCCTAATACCCTAATCTAGAAAGCATATGTGTATAAGCATAGTTGTATGTGGCTGAGAATTATTGTCCATCATTAGATAGTTATCCCCAATAGCAGTGAAATTAGCCTCGTACACTTGTCAAGGATTTTGTCACGATGTATCTTATCATTCACAGAACATTCATTAAGCATCTACAAATCTTTCTGGTCACCTGGAATGATTCTACTTAAGACATGATTCCACCTCAACTTATAGGAAATCTTAGAAGCATTGTGGATTAAGAGTAATTGGAGATTAGTATTACCTTCAGTAAGTGCATCAAGCGAATCACTTTAATAATAATAAAAAAAATTATGTATAAAAACTACCATTCATAAACTACCCATATAAAATCTCGGCATTCTTTCTATTCAAATTCAAATTCGTTCATCTTTGAGTTTGGTTTCACGGATGAAGAATTTCTTTTTCAATTCCTACTATTTTAGATAATCTCTCTTTCTCTCTTTCTCTATTTATCTTGTTTAAGTTTTCAATCGTTAATGAAAAGCACGAAATTTTACATACACGCTTATTTTGGATAACAATACAGTACTTTAATTATAATTAATAAAATTAATTGATTAAAACTAATTATTCAAATAATTACAAATACAGCCACGTTGGCATCATTTTTGGCGACTTGTGTTAAAACTTAAAAAGGCTTTTTTATCACATTTTAACGCGCCCATTTGAGCTGAAATTTTCTATACACTATTGTTTGGGTAACAATACGATAATTTAATTATAATTAATTGAAATTATTGACTGAAATGAATTATTTAAAGAATTGTAAATGCAGCCACGTTGGCTTCACTTTTAGCGACTTGGGTCAAAACTTTAAAAGAATTTTTTCTCCTCACGTTTCAAAGCATTCAGTTGAACTGAAATTTTATATACACGATTGTTTTGGATGACAATGAGATACTTTAATGGTAATTAATAAAAATTAATTGCAATTTAATTTTGTGGTTCTGTATATACATATTTATATTAATTGTAACTATTAATAGTAACTAAATTTTTATTTTGTTGATCTAAGTAGGAATTGACTTAAAAAGTTTTTTTTTATATTACTTGTTACATATAGGCTTTCATTGTATAGAGTCGCTTTAAGGTCATGATAATCAAAATTCTTGTTTCTGTTGCCGCAAATAGGTGTAACGAGTTCAGAAATGAGTACTTTTTCTGTTTATTTCAGCAAAAAGATGAAGAAAAAGTTCACTGAAAGTTGTCAAAATGCAGGGACCACCAGAAGCAGACTTTCCTGAAACTGAATTTTAAGATGTACATATATATATATATATATATATATATATATATATATATATATATTTGTATGCGTGTGTGGAGGGAATGTATACTATCAAATTTCAAACTTTTTTTTTTTGCAAAATAATGCACAGTGACAACGACCAGATAAAGTTACATACGCATTTATTAAGGGCATTTATTTACTAGGGTGGGTTGGAAGTTAGTAAAGAGTAATTAAATCATCGTTAAAAGTAACTCACTGGATTTCACGAAGCGTCTATCTCGTCCACGTCGTTCCTTCGTCATCTCTGTCTCCACTTCCGCGCTCTCATCTCTTTTCTCGTAGTTTCCCACTCTACGTGTCAATTGGTCGAAGATTCCAGTGTTATCCTCGAACCACCTAATCAGGCAAGTAGTGATCTCTCGGTGTTACGTCAGCTGGGAATCTATGAAGGGTACGACTACGTGCAACTCTATTTCTACAATAATTCAATTCGTTTCTTGTTTCTTCGATAAAGAAATTTCAATACATTTCAGTATGATTAATCTTTCTTTCAGTTTTTTTAGAGACGAAATCAAATTATATACAAGTTCTCCGTAAAACTCCTTAAGCGTGTCCTAACATAGTCACCAATAACTTAACCATAACTATAGTTTTTCGGTTGTGGCGTTTATTTCATCTTTTTTTTTTATTGGAAGAAGAATTTAAGGAAGGTATTGGAAATTTTTTAGGTAGCTCAAATTAAAGTAATTGAATTAGGCAGTTATAAACATGTTTAGTACATAATTATTAATTCAAATATTATCACTCCGCTTAATTCAGAAAAAAAAGAAATAAAAAGCCAAAAAGGAATAGGGAACACAAATAGACTATTCTGAAACAATTTCTTCCATGCTATTCTAGAAAAACTTATCAGAACTTCTCTTTATCGATTTCTTTTGTTTTTATAACACAACCATTTGCCAAAACCATTAAATAGCTTGATATTGTCTATTCTTTTAACAAAAAAGAAGTAATTGTTCTTAAGATCGTTTCTTTTTCGAAATCAATAGAGCTTATTTTGAGAGATCATTTTCTTTTGTGGGAAAAACAGATTATTGGAACATTTTACTTAAAAAAAATCTGAAATGAATATCTTATCGTACGAGGGAAAACAAATATTTTTCATACGTTATTACTTTTAAGTAATCTAAAAGGTTTTGCTAATGTAAAAAAATATCTTGCAGCGATAAAAGTATAACTTACTTATATAATTGAAAAGAAAGATAAGAACTTATTTTTATCCTTAGAGGTTAAATTAATGCAGATTTGTGAGTTTCATTCTGATTTTTAATGCTTCATTTAATCTTTTACTTCCTAATCTATCAATTTTCTTCCTCCATTGAACTGTCTTACAATTTTTCAGGACATTGCTTTTTTGATAACTTAGGAAATGTTTTGAACATTAGGTTTTTATATTTTGATATAGTTATCTCAGATTGAGTTGGGAAAAAAAGGATAGAACAAAAGCTATTCAAATTTATAGAGTGAAATTGTAAAAAATGTATATACACATTTTTTTATTGTGATTCATACATGTTTAATTGTAAGGTCAGAGTTTAAATTAATTAATGGTTTTCCAAATACATTTAATTACCAATTGAATTTACTTTCCAAATTTTGTATAAATGAGTTTATTTTTCCTTCAAGACATATCTTGAACTTGATACATATTTCTGAAGAAGAGTGTTCGTAATAAAGTTTCTTTAATTAAAAATATGAAATAAATATAACTTTTCTTGTAGAAATTAGTATTTGGATCCAAGATATATTTTAAGTCAAGACACAGCCATTCTCCAAAAATGTAACAATTCTTTACAATACTTATCAGTTAATGATGTGCTAGAAGTTATACAGAAGCCCTGTGACTGAGTGGTAACGTTTCACACTTACATGCCACATGTCCAGGGTTCAAACCAGCCTTTCATCCCTTCAGTGGGTAGATAAAAGATTTCCAAGCTTGCTTGGGAACTAAACACTGGGTGCTTCATGTCAAACTGACCCCCTGACTGGCCTTTCTGAATGTCTTATCCCCACAAACTAAATATACGAAAAACTGAACACACATACACGTATACAAACATATGGGGTTTTGAAAATTATAAACAATGACTTTAAATATCTAATTATAATGAATTTTTCCACGATTATCTGTTTTTATACTTCCAATTAAATGCACAAACTTACAAGAAAATAAAAAGATTTTTAAGCATGTTTAAAGTATTATTTTTCTGAATTATTTAATCAATTGGTATAGGTTTTTATGTTTCTGAACACATAAGATTTAGAAGAACTGAAAGACTTTAAAATTAGTAAGAGTTAGACTCTTGCACACACACATTAGATAAATGTTTCATGATAAAATGGTTTAGTTATTTCTTAATTAATAATAGAGTTTCAAATATAAATAATATTTTTACTCGATAGTTTTTATAAATACAAAACATTACTAATATAAAAATCAATTTCTCAAAAAATTTAAAATAAACTGTCAAAATGTTTCGGTGAAATAGGATAACTTTAACAGTAAAGCATTTTATCTTTTGTATATGTACTAATAATGAGATTGAGAAATTGAGAGAGTTACATTAACGTCGCACTATTCGTGACGTACCTCTTAATTGTGAACTTAAATCAAATGACGACTATAAGACCATAACTGGCATCCCCTCTTTAAATTACCATGACTTTGAACCTCGAATGATTGAACGTGCATCATTTCCTCTCCACGGCGGGTCTTCAGGATCACCAGGACTTGAAATTTTAACCTCAACCACTAGACCGCGGGTGGGAGGACTTTTCTGGAGTACGGGCTCCTTGTAAGGTTTTTAAGGTGTTGCAGTCAACCCAGTGGCATAGGGGTGACCATCCAGAATTAAAATTGTAGGTTTTCTTTTCTTAACACTTGTTTTCAACATTGTGCCCCTCTTTTAAAATGTGACAGATTACTATTTTTACTGTAAAAATACAAGTAACTAAAAGCTGTCAAGTTGATTGGCTTAAAAATTATGATCGACTGCTAAACCGTGAAGCGTGGACGTATTCAATGCAGCGAGCAGAGAACATGAATCTGAAACCAATGTATGTACTTTTACACGCGTCCGTGGCATTTACCAAGCTACACGTGCTTCCTAGGTGGTGGTAAATAAGTAACAGTGATCACCGTTATCCGTGCCTCTAAGAGATCGCTACTATCTTAGAATGAAGCCAAAAGAAAACAACGTCCATTTCAGGGCAAAGACAACCACCTTCGCATTTTGTTTTGGAACCCTGGTGGACTAAACAACTCTAAATTCTCCTAGTTAAAAATCAATATTTTTTAAACTAGACACAGAGGTTAACTTTATTCTTGAAGCAGGTGCTTCAATGGAAGATACACAATTTTATCAAGTACCGGACTATTCCTCATTTTTTAATCTAAAGATCTAGACTAATTGCCGCCGGCATATTTGTTTTCGTACTCGACTGCATTGCGGGCAATGATACTGTCATTCATGAAGTGAACAGCCACCCCAAACTTGAAGAAGAATGAGGAATGATGGAAGAATGGGTCCACTTCAAAGTTGTTGGCCTTTATAACCCTACCAACAATGTGTTAAACCTCGAGAGAATCACCAGCGTAAGCAGTCACCGCAACACTATCATTATGGGAGATTTCAACGCCCACTCAACTCGATGGGGTTACTTCAAAACAAGTGCGACTAGTAAACCTGTTGAAGAACTACTGGACAACTCTGCTCTCATAAAAATCCATTCAAGACCTACATTCTTGTATTACGGTGGCTATTCCAGTACTCCACACACATAGATCTTGCATTAATTAACGCAAACCTGTCAACCAGGTCAGTACTTCATTAAATACCCCGTAGATGGAAGCGGTCATTGCCTATTGTACCTACAGGTCCATTACAAAAGTCAACAACCTAAGCCCCGAAAGCTCACTCGCTGGAATTTCAAGAAGGCCGTTGGGGACAGGTATTCCCAACTTTCTGATGAATATGCCACCGAAGATCCAATAAACGATAACCCTGACAATTCTGCTGAGCTCTTTGTTAAAGGAATTCTACTTGCAGCTAAAGAAAGCATACCCAAGAGAAAAGTAATAAAGCACTTACCTTTCTGGAATGAGTGCTTGGGTCTTCTGAAGTCATAAAGAAACATAACGAGATGTCGAGCTGAAGATTCAAATAATATCGCAGACTGCATAATTATAAGAAAACCCCAAGCTAAACTGGAATGTGCCATAATTCTTTCCAAGAGAAATACATATAGATCATTAGCTTCTAACTTAGATTTCAGAAAAGATGGTTCTAGGGCGAACAGGTTCATATCTCGCCTTAATAACGAATATCAGCCCTGGGAACTTATAACAGCAAATGGCAAGTTACTTACCAGCCTTACAGAAATTGCTACAGTCCTCAATAACAATTATACAGCAATCAGCAGGCTTCACATTTCTGCCAAAGACCGAAAATCGATTTACGCTAAAGACCCTGCCCCGAGCCCAACTAAACAAGGGTCTGAAGTAGCGCATTTATCCCCTGGGATAGAACCAGGGATCTTTGGGTCCGAAGCCGAGTAACTTAACCGCTACACCAAATTGATCACCTTGGTGCGGAGGTTGTTACTGGTTTATGTAGATGATACCGCTACACGTCTTCCCTCTTAAATATGGACTTTACTTACGTTGAGCTACTTCTTGCGACCAATGCTTTGAAGAAAGGAAAGTCTGCCGGACCTGATGGGTTCTCCCAGAACTCATTATAAACCTTGGTTGGATGGTTTTGAGAACTTTTCTTAAGCTCATCAACTTAACTTGGAAAACACGAGTACCTCACGAATGGAGAAACACAGAAGTAATTTTGTTGTTACAGAAAGGGAAACCTGTAAACTTTCTTGATAGCTATAGGCCCATTTAACTCACAATCGTCTGCTGTAAAGTTACTGAGAAAATGGTTGAATGCAGAATTCGGGAGTTTCTGGAATCAAAAGACGCCATTAGCGACTGTCAGGCAGGTTTTCGAAGACATAGGTCTACTTTTGACCAAGTCATGAAATCACCCAGGCAGTGAAAGACATCTTTCACCGAAAGCAATCCACCCTGGCTGTGTCGGTGGACTTCAAAACTGCATATGGCCAGGTGTGGCGTCATATGCTGCTCCATAGGTTGAAAAAACATGGAGTAGCCGGAAAGTTATTGAACTGGCTACGGAGTTTCCTCTCACGGCGTAACATTCGATGAAGATTTCTAGATACCACCTCTCCCTGGAAATAGCTGCGTCAGGGCTTGCCTCAGGGAAAAGTTCTAAGTTGTCTTCCCCTTATCATTATAATAGATGACCTAGAGACAGCAATTTAAAAGGTCTCAGGAGTTTCCTGCCTCTTTTTTGCTGATGACGTGATAATTTGGGCCATGAACAGTAACATTCGCTCCTTGGAAGACGCCTTGAATAGCTCCCCACTTAATCCTACAACATGGGTCAACACCATTAAAACGGAAGTCAGTGTTGAGAAGACAGTTTCCCAACTTTTCACTCTGTCTACCAAGCAACATCTTTTCCACATGGAATACAAAGGACTTCCTCTTAAACAGGGATCTTTGTCCAAATACCTTGGAATCAACCTCGACATTAAGCTCCACTGGGGCACTCACATTACAGAAACATCAGAAAAGGGCCTAAAGCGTCTATATCTCCTGAAAAGGCTAACTGCTATCAAGTGGGGAGATACCCAGGATGTTTTATACACAGCTTATAAAACGTATGTTCGTCCAGTGTTGGACTATGGTTGAGAAGTTGTGACCCTGGAATTTACAACCAACCTCGCAAAGTACGACGTCGTTCAGAACATCTCCCTCAAAAGTATAACTGGTGGAGCCAAATCCACTCCAATTGCAGCAATGCAATTCCAAACTGGCATCGAACCTCTTGACAGTCGTAGAGACAAATTTACTCTCAAATTTTCGAAGAGAGCAAGAAGGGTAGATTGCAGGTACTGGGACGAGTACAGATGTGCAATACATAGACTTAAGACTCAGACTTCTCCTCTTTCACATGCGGAGATTCTTATGAAGAAACACCAACTTCCTTTACTAATGACTCGCCGTGCTCCTATACAGTTCTACTCCACAGTCGCTACTGCCCTTCCATCTAAACGGCTCAACCTAATTAACATGACATCAAATAAGGCTGATGCCATTTCTGACGAGCTAAAATCCTGTGTTCCTGGAAACGATCGAGCAAAGATGCCCTGCAAATTAGTGGCTCCATGTCTACACTGAAGGCTCATACCTGCCAGAAACAAACGGAGTCAGCGCGGGATGGTTCTGTTGGCTGTTTGAGGGCTCATTTGCAGTGGGAAAAAAACACCACCAACTACAAGGGCGAAGTTTTGGCTGTCTGTGAAGCTGAAATGCAATTACTAGCTGCTGGCTTAGCTCCTGCAAAAGTTGTCTTCTTCATAGACTCCCAAGCTGCAATGTTAGCTTTAAACAGAAATACAGCAACTGACTGCCTTAACACAACTAAGTGTAGAACTAAAACTACGGAGCTAATCTCATATGCTTTGACTGTGGCTTTAGAGTGGGTCCCAAGTCATGTTGAGATCCCTGGCAATGAGAGGGCAGACCAAAAATTCAAGCAGGGCGCAGAATTATCTCAACCGGAAGTTTCTTTGACTCTCAGAAGAGCAAAGAGCATTATTTCTACACTCATCGACAAATATACTACCTTGACCCAAAAACACAAGAGGCACCTGGAGAGAGCCGAGGCTGTTTTCCGCTTTCGCCTAACCACCGGGCATGACTTTTAAGGAGCACATCTCCACTGGCTTGGCCTGGCTACTGACGAGGCCTGCCCACTCTGCAGCCATGCCAAAATGCGACCACCTGTTCCAATGCACTGGACTTGATGAATACCAGACTGACGACATCGTCTGCTTCCGATGAAGATACAAGTGTCATCTACACATTTATCGAATAATTTGCTTAATAAATGCAGTCACATCGTTTGTGAAAAGACGATTCACCAGCCTAGCTGGCGTCGGTGTTTCATAAATATGTTTTTTTTTTCGTATACGCGTCAGGACTTAGTAAACGCGGTCACCCCAAAATGTCTTGGCGGTCCACCGGTTGAAGGCAATAGACTTAATGCCCATCCTTGCACTAGGTTATCGCAGCTGCTTGGATTGGTAAAATAAGTATTGTCAAGTGGTAATATAAAAAAAATTAGGTATGACGTTAAATGATTCAACTTCAGTGAAAAACTACAATAATCCTAATTTATATTCATCTTTGCTCTTTCAAAATAAAATAAAATGATAAACTCGTTTAATTATATAAATGCAATGAGCCTGGAAATGCAAAGTGATTTTGAAAATTTACGCAGGGATAACAAAAGTAATATTATCAACAAAAAATATAAATGCTTACGTTTTAAGTTATAATCAGGGACGTTCGGAACTGGGATATTAATATGAATTATTTCTCTCAAAATTAAATCCACACCACATCTGCTACAAAGTGATAGAGAAACTATTTTAAATGATCAGTAATTATCATTTGCAGTACTTTAGGTAGTTAAATCTTAAATCAATATGAATATCCTATCGTAGCCAAATGCTTAATATTTAATGTCTCATGCAAATCAATGTTTCTAGCATTGCACATTTATTCTAGAATTCCGATATATAATTATAATAATAGTAAGGAATTAGCGATAATAATACGAAAGACAAATAAAAAGTCAAAGCCCTTTTTAAAACTGTCAATTTTATACACGTTATGAATAAATAAAAAAAATGCAATATACTTAAAATAACATTATACTTAAATAAAGTTCTTTTATTTTGATAAAATGATATAACTCTTATTTTATTTAGGGGAAGATAACTTTTTGTGAATTCCTTGCTTAGCGATAATTGAGGAACCATAAATGTGCAAAGAATTAAAATATAGGATTATGAGAATGTGGAAGGGCATGTGGAATAATTCAATTAAGAAAAGAAGATCATGTAACAAATGTACAAACTAAACTTTCTATTAGTAAACATTGCATCCTTTCCCAAGCAATATTTATTGAAAAATAATATACTTGTCATTTCTTTAAGTAAACAGTATTAAAGAATAATTATTGTATTCAATAAATAAATTTATATTGTTCATGAAATTCATTCCAATATTAAAATTACACGGAATTGCACTTAATTTCTTAGTTTGTTTAAAAGAGAAAGACTTGGAATTTTATTTGATTTGGGCCTACACATGTATAACTCATAGATATATCCATCCTATTTAAGAAAACTATTAAAAATACATTGAACCTTTTGGAAATGCATACATTTTTATGGAGATTGGGGGTTTTATTTGCGTCTATTCATTTTCTTTTACTATAAAGCAACACGAGGGTTATTGGGGACGGATCCTGTGATTTTGAGCTTCGATCAAGTGACGAGGATGAAATTTAAGCTGGTACCGTCCTCTCCTAACTACCACACCACACCAAAGGGTCACCCATTGAGCTTTAATAGATTTAATGAGCATCTATCCCCTCTATTTGGTCGATCTTCATGGCACCAGGACTTCAACCAGTGGTACATCGTTCACCATACCATAACTACTAAGCTACCGCTGCCTTATTTTTAAGAGTCCTATGTCTAGTACATACAATTGATTGATAATAAATATTGTTTATTTATAGGGCAGAACACACACACACACACACAACAAGTGAAATATTGATGGTGAATCTCGAAATTTGAAACCACAATTCAATGAGGTTGATGATATATAAACTGCCCTCCTCTCGAAAAATGACCACAACCCTCCGATAGCTTGCATGCAAAGTAACTATCAGTAAACTATTCTATGCTAAATATATCATGCAATCTCAAGAGATCAATCGATAAATTCATGTATAGGTTAAGGTCACTAAAGTGATGGTTATGCTATAGTTTACATAATCAATTGATTAAATATTCATTATTATTCAAGACATATTTTCTTTTGCTCCAAGGAAATGAAATATCAGTCAAAAAGTGCGGTGTTTCTTTTTGTAAAACGCAATTCAAATGGCTCAAAAATTCCGATTTTTTTTTTTTTACTGCATTAAAAATTCAAATTTAACCTATTTTCAATCTTTCTTGAACCTAATTAGTTTTTAGAAGAACAAATTTCTTCTTGACGTCGATGTTAAGCTTTTATCCGTTGAATGTTTTAAGCATTTCGGAAAAACAACGTGATGCGCATTGTTAAATTTGTTGAATGTTATCATTTTATTCTTTCGGAAGCATATAAAAAATTACAACTCCCAACCCAAATTAAAATGACTTTTTAATATTTTATAAGCCTTCGCAAGACTATCCTCAAACAAACTTGCGACGGTGATTGGAAATGGGCTATGTCTGTTATCTCAGGGGTGTGATATTCAAAAACGAGAAGATCATATTTTTTAAGGGATAGTAAATATTGTATTCTTACGAGTATACATGATATGTGTATCTTAGGGACCTTAGAGAAAAATTAATATACTGTTCAAATACATATTAAAGCACTTCATATCATCAACTTTGTACATAGGTAACTTCGTCAATAAAAATAAATTTATTAGCTTACTAGTATTACAAAACGATAAAAGTATTAATATATATATATATATATATATATGTGTGTGTGTGTGTGCATTTAATAATGTAATGTAATTACTTTGTACACGTTTATACGAGTATATATACTCGTATATAACTTGTATAAACGATCTATATAAACTAAAATATAATTCAATTTCATGCTGCATATACAGGGTGATGCCGAATTCAACTGACAAACTCAGGGGATAGTAGGAAGCATAGGGATAACAAATCACCACAGAACAGGGGGTCACAATTCTCTTTTAGTCGGTGGAAATATCGATAATAGTAGCCGGCTGGAGGAGGATGAGCCAGACGAATAGAATAATCAAACGAATGCAGGGATTAGGAGTTCCAAGGTAGGATTGAAGAAATCTGTACGCTTAGGCAAATTTTCCACTCGTCTGGGGAGAACAAAAGACAGGGTACACAGGAGAGCGTTGCATAAAGCGTGGGTGTTAAACTGTATTTGGTAACAATGTCGGATTACACGAGTGAGGACTATACAGATATGCACCACATGTACAGCTGAGCCGATTGCAATGAAGACTTAGCACAGAAAATGTACCAGAACCAATTTCCGATGAGGTGGTGTCCGCATTATACCACCTGTGCTATGACCTACGCTGCCACAATTTTGAACAATTTCCGTGACAATCATTCGTCATTGCATTTCTGATAGAGATATGAAGCATTGTTTGTATTGAAAATATTCTTTACGTCTAATAATTTTATTTCATTCCTCATATTGCCCCTTTTCATCACACATCACTCGACATCACACCCTTTATAACAGTGTTTGAGAATTACTTCGACTAAACCTTCTATGGTGACCCCTGTTCTATGGTAATTTTTCGTCTCCATGCTGCCAACAATTACCCCTTTGAATCTGTCAGTCGAATTTGGTAACACCCTGTATAGTACATGAGATACTAGCCCCATAACTGTTTTGCCCGTACATCGTACGGCCTACCGAAAGCTGTCCATAACCGGTTTCCCATACGCTGTACGGGCACTGATATTTTCTTCTTTTTATCTTTGATTTCCACATATCTTTAACTCTTATAGAGAAATTACTAGTTCTAGTATTTTTAAGAGATGCAGTTTGTCCATGGAAATAAAATACTTCTCATCCGGGATTTTCTTTGTGGTAAAGATGGGAATTTCACCTTGATAGCAAGGATTTTGATGCTTTAAAATGTTCGATAAGAAGTAGAGATGAGCAAGACAATGTGTGCAGTTTGAGAAGAAATGGAATTAGGAAGTTAATTCAGAAAATAGCAATACATTTCTGTCCCCATAGCAATGTAAGAAGTTGTAATACACCATGCTTCAAACTCTGCGTGCATATGCATATGTACACATACAAAATCCTCAACAGTTTGAAAAAGAGGTACGAATATGAATTTTTTTGTAAGAATGAGAGAAATGTTCTAAAGAGAGATATATGAAACATTCCTTATAGCATCTGGAGTGTACTTATAAAAAACAAACCTTTTTGGGATTTTTGGTTTTCACTATTATAAATTAAAAAGATGGTGTGAAAACCTAAAAATTGAAAATTAAAACTTAATTCTTCCATTTTCACATTCTGTTAAGTATTATGCTTAGATTATACGCAATAAAAAATGTGCTTTTTTTGGAACATTTTGGATAAAAAAAATTGATTACTTAAGGGATTAATGACAACAAAACACAATTCAAAACTTATGATCATATAATATAGCACATGCATATTTACACAACGCCTTGTGATTTAAAAATGAAAAGAAATATATGGATCAAGGAGTTAATTTTTTGTTGTGGTATATTTAGTACTTATAAAATTTTTAGAAATACTTTTGATCACATGCAACTTTTAAAAAAAATATTTTTTTTAAATTATATAAATATAATTTTGAATATATTCTTAACATTTTTAAGGGTATTTTTTATTGAAAAGGAAAAAAAAATAATACGAAATTTTATAACAGTTAAAGTTTTGAAAAGTGTTTCATCAAAATAAAATGTGTTGAAAATTGTGTAACGCTTTTTTATCGACTCTTCAAAGCTCATTGCTGATTTTTAGATACTTTTAACCCCTTATACTAAAAATTTCTTTTGTTTATTTTTTCTTCATTTTTTGATTTATTACAATCAATTTCTTAATTTTTTTAAATCTTAAATTATGTTTAATTTAAGAAACTATTCATTTGAATTTTATTTTTTTCCAAAATTTATGTATGTAAACAACCTACAAAGACAAAGTATTAAACTGGGTATGCAGGTTATTTTAGTTTAAATGACCTTTAGCGCACAGAATATTTGGCCCAATACATTTATTAGACATAAGGCTTTCAAACTAAAAGGCTCATTTTAGAAGTAACGCATGGACGAAAAAGCAGACCAGACATTTTAACTATCCAAACTTTCTTTTGGAAAGCATAAAACTTCCTTTCTGTAAACTTAGACTTTTGTCAATTTTAAATCTTTCTTTATTCTTTAAACATTCGTTTCTAAATGTTGTGAAATTATATGTCTGGAACTTTGTTTAACATCTTTTCCGAAGAAAATAGAATATACATACTTTATATAAAACATTTTGATTTCTTTCGAACCCCAAGCACATACACAGACTCTGCAATTTATTTTAAATCTTAAGAATTGTAAACTTCACGTTTATTTCAATTGTAATAAGGATGTTCTAGTTTCAAATATTTAGTACAGGGACGCGATTTGTATATCAGCTGCGTTACACTTTATGCAGCAGTGTATGCTGCGCTGGTTGTTGAGGCGCACCATCAAGATCACCATTGTTGTACACGCATGTGGTAACAATATGTACTCTCCTCTGGATGCAATGTATGTAATCAGCAAACTGCCGAGTTTTTGTTGCCTTAGCAATCATGCATAATTTTGATAAGTATTTACAACAGCTACAAGTGAGCAGCCCACCAGAAGATCCTTTTTTCGGGGATTCCAGCCACGTAGTCATTGAAATGGCACCTTTATTGAAGTGTAAAATTTAAATGTCTGGCATTTGAAATTTGTATATACTATGTTCTCAAGTTGAAGTTCAAGAATATAACTTAAGCTGAAACCTAACTGATAAATATTTAATATGCGTGATATTAATATTCAAGTTATGAAATGAAAATTAATTTTATTTAAGATCCTCGCTTTTAAATAAGGTGTTATTTTAAATCTTTATTTTAATCTGAATTCACATAGTTACACTACTATAATTGAATAATAGCATACCTTTAAGTAGGCGTGTAATCCATGTACCATGTATCAACGCTTCTTAATTAATTAAGGTGATTAAACAGTACGTAATGTTAAAATGTAAATAACATGAGTACTTAATCTATATTGTGTAAATTTTGTTCTTGCTAAAGTGAAATGTACTCGCGAAAGCTCTTTTGTGAAAGTCATTTAAATGATGAAATTCACAATGTAAATGTTCTACGTAACTGCTTGTTTATTATAATTTAATTGCTTCATTATTACAACAATTTCTCTTAATAGCAAATCATTAACATAATTTAATTTGGGAGGAAACGTTTAATTAACTCAATAACCTTTTGAAAATTCATTTTTACATTATGTATTATTAATTTTGATGATTGGTAATCCATTATTTAGCAGCTTTGGTTCAAATTTCCTGTGTATATCTTTCATAATATTATAATTTATCAAAAGCTTGGAAATATAGATATTTTACTATCTGAACATTGTAATAGGTGACAATAAGGGCACCGCGTTGTCCTAGTGGTCAAGGATATTGACTCGTGACCGGCTGGTCATGAGTTCGAGCCTAGCACCACTGAAGACCCGCCGCGCAGTGTGGGCCGATGCACGATGATTATGTCGAGACTGAAAAGCCCTTCCATTAATGTGGCGTGGACGTTAGGAGAAAGATATGCCAGCTCAGGTATTGTCATGCTCACTTGAAAATGGTTCAAAATTAAGAGGTCCGCCACCAAAAGCTCTCAAGTAGCTGAACAGGGCGACGTTAATATTCACTCACTCACTCGAGGATAATTAAGTTAAGTCCATATTTAAAATCCAATTTCACTTCGAAATATTGGAGATCCTTGCGCTTTAACTGATTATAGCTTTTATAGTTCAACAACATATTGGAATAGGAAATTTAGTAGAGAGTCAAAAGGTTCTGATGTTGACCTGAATATGGTGAACTTATAGTGTGATTTTAATTTAAATTCAACCGAATAATATTTTATTTTGATAATAAGAATTAAAATAAGTGGAAATTTATACCTGAAAAAATGCTTTATAAGTTAAACCATATTTTATTCCGTTGCCTTTTTGACTAAAATACGATATAAACTTTCGTAATGTGTAACCAATTGTTAGCATGATGTTGTTCAATGTGATACGAATTTCTCGGTCAGTGATAGATTATAATTTAATATTCAAAATCAACTTCTCATTTTCTTGAATTTTTTTTTTTGATAATTTTTAAATATGAAGGAATTATACGTAGGGGTGTTTCAAAAAGTAAGATAACAAGAACTCTGACGGATGTGCAAATTATCCGCATAAATAAAAATCGCTCTGAAGACGATTACAACATTCAAATGGTGCCAGTAAATGAAGCTGATTTTTCAATAAATCTCAGCTAGAAGATAGCCGCTTGGCAGAAACATAGACTGCGATAGAAATAAGACGCGTGACCTGGTTTTTGAGTTAAAAAAGAAATTCTCCAGCTGTGGAATACATCGGCAATTGGGAGAAGTGGATGGTGCAATTTTATATAATGAAGACAGGCGTGTGTACAGAATTTAACTAAGGCAGAACTGATGTGCAAGTTGAAGAAAGAAGTAATGTGTTTTGTGCCTTCCTAAATTGCATATACTTTTTTATTTCCTTAATAAACATTTACTCTGAATGGGCTTGTTACCTTACTATTTAAAACTCCCTCAAATTTAGAAAACGCGAACGAAATCATTAAGCTACTAGTAAATTTAAAAGAAAAAAATGTATGTTCTCAATATCCATCATTTTTGTAAATTCTTGGAATAATCATCTTCTCATTATATTCAGAAACATAAATTCTTAAATCAATGTTGAAAATATCATAAGTTTTTTCCATAATTTGGGATCAAATTTTAAAGAGAAAATTTGAGCAGTATGATTTATATTATTAGGAAACTATAAGTTGATCATTTATGCTGTAGCATACCTTGAAACAGACATTGATAAATATAGTGGATAATTTTATATTCACAAAGTTCAGCTTAAATATTGATTTTTTTATTTACTCGAATGGTTAAAGTGAACTTTTTACATCAAGCTTTGAGTACAAAAACAAACTAAAGAAACAAATCCAAAATATTTTTCTAGATTAAAATGTACTCGTGTTTATAATATTAAGATTTCTATGCTGAAAATTTCACTTGTTGAATGCTTAGTTTTTGTACTATTTTTGTGCCAAATTAGAATTGTTTTAATGATGCCCAAAGCAGGGATTTGTAATGCATAGCACACATGTATAAGCATTTATGAAAAATGTAACTAGAATACGATATTTTGTAAAAAAGTAAATTAAAGTGAGCAGGGTTTTTTTTGGATAAAAGATTTTACTTTTAGTCAGTTTGATGCTTTCCACTGAGCATATGTCGTGGCATACACTGAAAAATTAAAAAAGAACAAATAAGTTATGCTTTTGTTACAGAGATTATGTGTAATATGTAAAGCTATTACACTGGGTGAGTCCAACTATTTGTTGCTGTTTCTTATTCAGATCAAATTCAATATTAAAAATTTTAGATGCCATAAAAACAGAAAGAGCATATATTGAATTCGTCGTGACGTATATTTAGCTGTAACCGTACAAATTCGTTCTGCTCCGTGGATAAATGATTCTAAAAACCTGAAATCCCGTTTTATGCTCCCACAAAACAGCGTCATAAAAGCAATGGTCTCCGTATTTCTACTTTTATCTGAAAGCAATAATATACCATTGTGTACTAAAAATGGAGGACACGTAACATAGAATATACGAATATAGAAATACAGGAGAATGTTTTGTCCAACAACCAGACACACTAGAAGAAAAAATATTATTATCCACATACGAAGTATAATTTATCTCATATGATATTTATAAAAATAATCGGGATTATTTTTTTTAATTTAGAGTATTTTGAAATAGTATAAGTTTTTCCATGCACATTTTTAAATAACTGAAATTGCTGCAATATAATGATTTCGTTATTTCTTATTAAGAAAATGGAATAGAGAATTAATACCATACGTTTTTATAAACAAATATCTCTAAGCAAATTTAGGATAAATCTTTGATTTTCAATAGTTTATAGAAATTCTATTAAAATAGTATACCGTAAAGAAATTCCCCTGGAGGACTGATAACTGTAAAAACACATAGACCTAATAACTTAAGCCAGGTTTGGCAAACCGTGGTTCGCCTGCGCGCTAGCTGCTTATAGCTCTATGTATGCATGGTTAGGGCTTTTCAGACTTCTATGCATTATCAAAAAGATAATTGTCTTTTAAAAATTGTTTCCCCTTCTCTTTTCCTTTTAGAGTTATCTGTTAAAAATGTATCTGTGTATTTGCAAGCACTTTTAAAATTTTAACTAGTTTGTTGCATCTGTATTAAATTCTTTTCCTTTAGCAAAGGTGATTGATAAATAATGAAAACATTAAACTTAGTTCTAAATCAGGAAAATTCAATTTATCAGCAAAAATGTCATTGTGCGAAACACCCCACAAAATGATTTTCAGCAACATTTATTTGTTTGTGTACTTAAGTTCAGAAGCATTCTTGAAACTACAAGAGAGACGTTTAAATCCCCAACAGAAATGAATACTATGGGCTTCTTTGATACCGTAATTATTTTCCTTCACTTAGTACTTGGCACTTTTGTCACGAAAGTTTGCCGAATCCTGCCTTAAGTAAGCTAATCAGAAAATCTCGCTTCCAAGCAAACATATTTTCTGGGTGATGTCTTAGAACAGATATATTTTTTTAAAATTTTATTAAATGCAAAACAATACCGAGGCACGTATTGTGTTCAAACTCAAGGTAATTTTATTCTCAGATTTTAAGACCATCTCTGAATCTGAAGCTAGTTAGATCCTGAGTTAGATTTTTAATAATAGGATATATATTTCAAATGGCAAGTGTTCGTTGCAATAATTGATCAATGCTCCTAAATTATATAGTGCATCAATTACTTATGACTTATTGAATTTATATCACGGATACACAGGGAGAAAGAGAGAGGGGGGAATTTCTAAATATTAATAAGATTATTTTTTTACTGTTTCGAAACATGAAATGTTATTTATATTAACGAAAATACTTTAAAAGATATCGAAACAAATTTATGATACCTAAAATTTTCTCATGATGAATTTTTTGTGCTATCCAGGTGTATAGATGGATATGCAAGATGTCAATTTATTTCAGGAAAATTAAAAAATTGCTATTTTTTGAAAAATGTTAGAATTTTATCACTGGAAAAAGATTCCTATCAGGTTTTTTTTTGAAAAAACTTTGTTAAAATTTTCTTTTTTCTCTCTATTTGCTAACCATACATATTTAATGAATTAATTTTAAAAAATATGTTACACTTATTATATTATTATTATTTTTTAGTTTTATGCTCAGAAGAATTTCCAATTGATAATTTTCTTTCTGCTCATTGAAAATATATGAATTTTCATTATTAATACACTAAATTTCTGAAAAATACTTGTTTTATAAATTACTAAGGAGAGCGATATGCTATATAAGATTTAAGAAGTTTGCTCATTTTCAATTCATATTTCTTTGCTCTTAATCTTAGTTAATTTTAGAATTTTAACTTTCTCTAATGGCGAGCTTTCCATTTGTTATGTTTTTTAACCTTTACATTAATATATATGTTACTTTCAAAATAATTGCAAAAAGTAGCGCACACAAACATTTTTCATGGAGGCAAAAGTCTCCCAACTCGTATCATACCTTAAGACAATACCAATTGATTCTTCTGATTTTGTCGATTTTGTTAGCATAAAACAGTAAAAAATAAATTGTTGAATGAATAATTAGCAATAATTAATAAAATAAATTATTAATTACAAGTACTTAATTAAAATTTACGTTATATATATATATATATATCGGATTATCATTAATCGAAAAAAATTCAAGGGCTTTGAGAGTGTGACGTATTGGATACAAAAACACACAGTCAGGTTAGATATATATATATATACACATTTAATTACAAAAAATTCTAACACACCATCTTACTCTACAGACCACGTTTCTTCTCTCGCTTCCTACCGGGATCCTCTCAGAACTGGTCTCTCTGCCTGTCCTTTTTGAGGGTCTTTCTCGGAACGAATGGAAATGGATTTCAGTGAAACGCTGTCCCCTCTTACAATAAGGCAGTCTCTATCAGCTTTTCATCTCTGACGTCATCATTGGGTTTGATCTCTGAAGTAACTTGAGTGTGCCACTGTGTAATTGTTATTTCTATTCAATAAATGATTCAAATCTTTTGAATTGTATATGAATGTTGAATTAATAATTGTACTTATTATATAAAGTTTTAAATTAAGATATAATAGGTTCTGAAATACCCTAAAGGGAGAAACACTTGCAGAATTTATCAAAGAGTCGGCTTGGAGGCTTAGAGGTGGAATGCCAGCCTTGTCAGCCCAATGAGGGTTAAATTCCGGCTAGAGTCGACATATTTTCTGGTTGTGAAATCCGTAGACATGCATATTGTATGATTATGTGGGATGTAAATGATCCCTTGAGTATTAAATTTGGCTCTGGTACGCTCAGCAAAATTAAATCATTATATTTACTATACGACGAGAGCTTCAATTGAATACTTTTGAAGCATCAAAAAATTGGTAGCGGGAGCCACCGTTTGATGTGGCCACACCGATTAAATGGCTCTTACACTTGGGAACTTGCTGTGTCTGCAAAGGCTTCTCTGCCAAAATGCAGTCCATTATGTAAAAAAGGAATTTATCATAGTGTAAAATTCAAATATTTTAATTTACATAGAAATCTTTTGATTACTGTAGAATAAGAATTCGTTCTTAAGGTCAGTTCTCTTGCTTAGTTTCATGAAAATTTAATTTTGCTTAATACGGCTCATTCCATAAGCATATGGGATCAAACAGATTTTGAAAAATTGAAATATATCAGAAGAATAAGTTGCTTTCGAATTCTTGGTGCCGAAACTGAAAACATTTCAATATAAAATTTTTAATACTGATAGTCCTGTTCTATTTGAAATGCTCCTACTAGATGAAGGTGACGTACCTCTATTCAGTATTCAAAACATTAATCCTTATAAATAAATTTTTTATCAGTGGGTTAAAAGGAAAAATATATTGACAATAAACTCATATTGTTAGATTTTAAGAATCTTGTATAAAATGCTCTTGGGAATACTTTGGTAAAAAATTAGAAAAATATTAAATTGAAACATATTTATTAATCTGTACTTCTTACTTATTCTATTAAGGCAAGTTGGGCTTACAGTTTTATTTTCATTTGAAAATAAAAATTGTAGCTTTAAATACGGTAAGATAGCATAGTTTAGTGTATATCTTAAGCCCAGGATAAGTAATGTCCTAAATTATAAAAAAAAAATTGTGTGATATGCAATGACTGAGCTATGGATTTAACAAAATGAAAAAGAGCATAGCTATTAATAAAAATCTCAAATAAATAAATATATTTCTATACAAATAATGAATATCTTAATCGTTTACATCAATCTCATTCAAAATTAATATTACATTTATCAATATATTCTTAAAAATTTAATTCAAGACATATTTCTGTGAAATGAAAACTTCAAATAATAAATGTTTTCATCTCAAAATTTATGTACTGCAAAAAATCAAAAAATTCTTTTTTTTTTTACATGAGGAAAAAAAAAACTTAATTTCTAGACTCTAAATAAGATAAATGCACAGAAGTATACATTATTAAGCATGAGCAGCACTATTATTTTTAATGCATATTTAAATTTTTTGGAGCATAAAAAGTGGTTAATATATGTTTATAAAATTCGTCACCTTAGGTAAAGAATCAAAATCCTACGTACATCTACAAAACTTTGCGTGATATAAAATGTATAATGAGAGAGAGATGCGATAAATTTACTGAAAAATTTGTTTTGAGAAAAAAAATTGGGCAAAACAAAAGTATTACACATGAATTTTAAAATCTATCGTTAATAATTAAGTTAAGAAGTAAAGCTCAAAGCTAAATATATGTGAAACTAAAGACTAATCAACTTTACTCTTTCTGTTTCTTGATTCTCACTATTTTGAAAACCTTTTTACACTTTTATGGGAAAAAACAATGCTTATTTGTGCATAAAATTCTTAGAACCAAAATATATTATTTTACATAATCTTTTGTAATTCGAAATTTTTGCTGAAATTTTTGGTGATTTTACTTAATTATGAATTATTCTACCAGGCTGAGTCCCGAACTAAAGTAGTATATATAAAACAATTTACTTTAAACTATATAAAAAAAATTTATGATTAAGGAACCAAAAATATAGAAAAAAAATAGCCGTTTTATTTATTAGTAACTTTTTAGAAAATTTTTCACAGTTGATTCTTTTTCTTACAATAAAAGTATTTCCTTTAATTTTTAAAATATATTTAAGCTGATATTTTCAACATTTCACGAAATATCGTATTTGTTTAAGCCTATATTTTTTTCAACTCTCTTAGAAAATATATTAAAGCGTAATAACTTTATATATACTGGTAACAAAAATATGCTCCTACAAATAAATAAGTTAATATATAAATTTTTTTCCAAAAAGTAATGCCCGTTTTTGTGCTCTAAATTTTCTTAAATCATGGCAGCCAGCATTTTTTTCGGTTGCTTATTACTTATGACATTGTTTGCCTCTTTGGGGGTGAAATTGTATAATGTTATTTACAATAGAATTATAAAAAAAGAGTAAGAAATATTTTTAAAAACTGACATTGAAAACAGACTCGCATTTGAGTATTCTGCTATTTTTTTATCACATTTTTTTAAAATTATGTCTTACAAATTATAATACAATAAACAATACAAGTTATAAAATACAAGTTAAAAAAATATAATACAAGCTATTTTTCATGGAAATATACTACTAAAAATTTTTTTTTATGAGTCGTATTGCTAATTAATGTATTAATTTGCTTTATGTTATGATAAGTTAAATCTTCAGAGAATGAGATACTGACAGCTATATGTTTCTTATAGTATGTAGTTATATCAAGAGAGCTATTTTCTGATCTACTAAATGTTTTCCGTATACCCTTCACTTTTCTTTTCATCAAGACTTCTATACAGAATAATGAAATTACGGCATTTTAATTTTAAATATCAAGAAAACTTTTACATGAAAGTGTGTGTAAATAATGAACTTGTGAATCAAATGTTTGCTGAATCCACTGATTAAGGCTTAAAACCTTTAATATTGTTTCTTCTCGAGTAATTTTCTTAGTAGTTTCAATACTTTTAAGATAAGGATTGGGATAAAAATTGGTAACTTCATTTGTTTAAATAGTTATTATGCTTTGTATTCCATTTAGGATTTGATTGTAGTTAATATAATTGTTACATAAAATACTTCACTATTCAGTAGTTAAAATTCTAATTATCGAAAAATTTTGATGTTTTACCATGTGTTAAAGCTCACTGTTAATTCTGATAATCAAATTTTAGAATAATCCATTGATACTTATATTGGTAAAAATTACATACACATACGTATTAAGTACACTATTGTCACACATAGATTTACGCACAAAACCCCATCATTCAACTTCATTTAAGACGTTTCAGTGTTTGAATATTTCACCACATAGATACTGTTCCGAATACAATGTTGTGTACTCAGACCACCCTCTCGTTAACATTATATCTCTAAAACATTAGATGGTGGACCAGATTCGTGACTAAACATGCATCATTGTTCTAAGCATAGCCTCAGTTTAACAAGTAATATTGATCATGAAAATGTAGCAAATCCAATATATTGATTAGAATATTATTGGCTGAATTCCCGGATGATTTATCACTTGAAAGATAATTCAGATAGTTATACAACCTTAACCTAAATTATCTGTGACATATTTCACCATGTAAAAAGTGTTGTAGAGAGTATGAATAGTCCTTTGAAACAATACCTATGTTTTAATACGTGTGTGCGTGCTTTGATATTTTTAAAAAAATTAGAAAACTATTTAAGGAAATGATAAATAATATTTAATATATTATCATTACTAAATAAATTTTGGTGCAATTTTAATATTCGAAATATATTTAAATTTGTTTTCCTCTGGAAAGTTATAGATGAACTTCCCGTAATTTGGATCATAGTATAAACTTAATGACAGAATTTTCTTTAATAATTGAAAAATGTTCTTTAATCATTTGCCTCTTTTTACAAAATATAATTTTCATTTCTAAGAAAAACATTTCCATTAAGAATACTTAAATTAAACCAGTACCTCTCTTTGAAAGAATTGTTTTTGTTTCCAATTGACGTGAGCAGAAATGAATATAAATATTCAATACAAAGCATTGCTGATTGCAAAAGTTAATTGGATCTGTCAGTTTGAAGCCTGAACTTAGAGGGAATTGAAACTTTTAACTCTATTTCTGCAGATGTTTTCTTTTTAAATTCATAAATAATATTTTTAAAGTTTTTCTAATCTTTCTATCACTACTTTATTGTAATTCGTTTAGTTCTTTATTGTCAAAAATTTGCAAAATATAACAAATGTACATTCGAAAGTGTGTTTTGTTTAGTTTTTTCGTTAGTTATATTTTTTATATTTTACTCAAATATATTATTTACGTTTTACCTTGAAATGCTGTTTGAAAGTTGTTTAAGTTTAAATAAATTCCTGGTAGAAACTTATGATCAAAAAGAATGAAAATGAACAGGAAAGTAATGAATAGTATACAATAAATGTCCAACTTCAAACACTTTTGCACTTAATAATGAGCTGACATGCTGAAATAACATGAAGCCATAAAAATCTGCAAATAATATTTGTTGGCCAAATACGGAAAAATTGTAATGTATTGAGGTCAAGTAGAGAAAATATTTGAAACCCTCCCTCGAAAATTTAAAAAAAAAATTAAAGAAATGGCTCAAAAGAAGAAAGAAACAAAATGTTTTATAGAAAATCTTTAGAAATATCATGCAATTACAATTGAAAGTGAAATGAAAATTTAACAAACTTTCAAATGCAGCTATTGTGGAGAGAAACTCTTCCATCATTAGTTTTCAAATATTAAATAACTAAGCATGGTAAATGTACATTTGGAACAGGTGATGTGCTGGTGAGGCGAGTAAAAGCATCAGGTGAAACATATCTTGACAAAAAGCTTCTGAACTTTCACAAATGCTGTAAATGTTAATGAATAATTTTTTTGGTCTATGTTCAATGAAAAACTATAAAAGAAATGTATATGTAGAATGAAACAGAATGTCAATGTAAAGGGGCGTTTTTGAAATCCAGTTAATAACAAACTTTGTTGAAGGTGTGGAAAAACTGAAGGTGCCATTGGTTTGTTGGAAATCATAATAAGTTTCAGAAAAATATTAGTGTGTAACGCATGCTATACTTTCAAAAATCAAATTTAGATGCCACCACGTTATGGACCAATTTGTAACACTAGTCTGAACTTGCAACCTACCACTTTTAAAGTCAGGGAGGGCTTGGATTCTAAGGAGTGATGTCTCCCATCTCGTTGGCCAATCCTATATAATATATAAACTAATTGACTTTAATTTGTTTCTCTAAATGTTTGCCTTGTAACTTCTAAGTATCCGTCCTTTGTAACTGTAATATTTATATATTTATTAAATCTATTATTTTTCCCCATGCATTCTAGTACTACTTTTAGCCTTAACCCAGTAATGACATATTGAACAATTACATTAGTAGATACAGGCTCCGCATATTAAATTGCCTGAACATCGATGTATAAACGATGCAGACACACACACATATATATTTACATGTTGTTTCAAAATAGTTAAAATCTACGCTTTTTGTAATTTTACTGAACGTATGTTAGTGTGATTACAACTTGTCTCTGCAAAGCAACTTAAAAATTAATTATTTAACTACTAAGCCAGTTAAATTATTTGTTCAATAAACGAATTATATTTACAAGTTTATAAATATTAACACTGTGAAATTATCAATAACACTCGTTCAATGAAATTTGAAGCAATGCGAATTATAATCATTTTGAAACACCAATTTACAAGCAATATATGAATTGTTGAAAAACCTTTTTAAACTTCAAGCGTAATTGCAGATATAATTAAAGCTTTACTAAATGCTGTTTCTAAAAATAAATAATTATTTTATAAAAAAATTTATTTAATAAAATTCACAAATTAATCTTTTTTTTTTTGAAAACTGGCTTAATTGTAGTTAAATATTAATCTTCCATCTTTAAATGTATTAATACGACTGCCTTTTACGAGACAAAATAACACGAGCATTATATTATTTTAAACATTTTGTAATTATATTTTGCTGCAATTAAACAGCAATATTTTTTTCATAAAATAAAACCTTGATGATTTTTTTTAGTATAATATGTGTCATGCAAGTATTTGAAGAACAACATTCAAATTATTATGGAATGAGAAAAAAAAAGTTTTTGCAAAAATAAAACAAACAAAATCAAATAAATGAATCATAAAAATAATGAATTATGAAAATGATTGTACTTTTTAAAATTAAACTTGTTAATAAAACAATTACTATTTTCTAGATTATATATTGAATAAGCCGCTCATGATCGTCCAATTATCAAGAAATTAGTTATTTTTCTTAGCTTCAAAACTTCTGGTAAAAAAAGTTTTGTATCAATATGCTTCCCTAATTTTCATTTTTTCTTGTATTTTAGGTAAGTGGATATTTTTTTTTACACAATGCCTCTCTTTATTACTTTGAAGTAATTGGTAAGATTATTTTCCATGCATTTAAAAATTCATTATGATAGAATTTAGTGATTGTATATAATTAACTATTTTCAGCAAATTATGTTCAAGTGAGTGAGCATATCATAAAATTATTCTAAAGTGAATCAACATAGTGCAGTGCTATGAAAAAGGGTTGTTTAATTTCGTGTACATTTCAGCTATTGAAAAATATGAAACGTTAAATGTTCACTTGTTAATCGAAATGAAATTGTAAATATAATAGATATAGGTTCCAAAGAAATGCATTTCCTCTTTATTATTGGAAATACATATCGTGATTAATTTTAATTCATTAAATAGAGTCGTGGTTACATAAAAATTTTGAAATTCTCAAGCTATTCAGATAAATTTATTTCTAGGATTGCAAAAGCGGGTAATGTGTTTAAGTTTTTTATGTGATGCAAATTTGTATGAAAAAATAATTAAAGAAATAAAAAATGGATTACATTTTGCTTGATGAATACTGTCACATTTGACGCGTTTGTTTTCAGCTAAAGATAGTTTTTTTAGTGTTAATATATTTAAAGCAAAATTTATCAAAAATATGTCAAAGGTATGTTTCCTGCTCAAATACTACTGCTTTTTCAAAAGCACGATGTAAGCTTAGTCATTAATAGTTTAAATAATTCTTATAAAGGAATATGTTAAATATGATTTTTTTTTCAAGTAATAGCAATTTGTTTTTCAATAACATAAAATATGTTTTAAATTTTATTTAAGAAACAGTAAAATAAAAATACATAGCATTATTAAGAACTACTAAAATTTTAATTCGCGAGAAAAATTCGAATAAATAATTATGTTAAAAATTCATTGAAATTTATTTTCAATACAAGATATAGTTTATCTTTTGAATATGTATTAATGCAATTGAGTGATTTTTGCTCCAAATTTTCAGTATGTAAGAATGTATCAAAATGTCATTCCATGCAAAGAAAACACACTATGATTTTCAAGTATAAATTATCTTTCTTATAAGCATATGAATTATTTTGTAGGTTTTTAATACCAATATGTAATCTGTTTAAAAGATAGCTTTACTATTTTTCAAATGATTTTTTTTGCGAAAATTTGTAACTTGCTCTTAAAGGAAGTCAGTAGGTTAAAAATTTTCAGAATATCTATTTTGATATTTCTAAACGTTCCAATTCATGACCTTTCTAGTGATATAACATATTTGCTGTTTTATGAATTAGAAGTATGTCAAAATGAATTTTAAAAAATAACCAGCTGCCCTGCTACGACCCCTTTGAAAGATAAAAAAGTAAAAACCGAACTTTTAAGCCAGGAAAACATTTTCAATGCCTCTAATGGTTTTATTTTTTCATACGCAAACAACAGTAAAGTAACTGCAAGTATAACTGCTAAGTTTGTTTATCTGTTTCTGGAGCAAAGTTTGCATGGACTTCTTAGAATTTTATCAAAGTATTTGTTAATCGAACAATAATAATGTAAAGAAATCATGAGCAGAAGAAAGGAAAATTCACAATTTGAATGTGTAAAATATGTTGGGTAAAATCAATTTTAATGCCAAAAATAAAAGAAAAAAATATTTCTTACTTTAAAAAAAGGTAACGCTTTTTAGCGCGTTTTTCACGTAGTGTAAAAAAGCTCTATTAGGACGCAAATTTCGTCTTCGTCCTCGTCTCTTCGTTCCATATTTTGTCGTACCTTTTTCTCAGCCAATAATTAACCGATTGTCCTCGGGTTTTCGGCATTTGGTCGCATTTGTGCCCTAGATGAGCCAAATCATATTTAAATTCAATAATTTAAAAAAAAATCAATTTTTCTTTATTTTTCTTTCTTTCTTTATTTATTTTTTAAGTATAGTACTACTTTCTGTTAGTAAAAAGTTCATTATTTGCATTATTGTAAAATACAACATGTGAAAAACGCGCTAAAATTACTTGGCCATGCCAATGATTGATATCTTGTTTTTATAACTGATACATGCTTTTTATGATATTTTTAGTGAAAATTGGGATTGAAATGATAATGTATTCCAGATTTAAATAATAATAAAATAGTGGGCATTGGAATAAATATGAATAACACACATTTTGCCAAAACTTAGAAAGTCTTTGATGGGATGAATTTAATGTTGTGACATAATTTGCTTCAATGTTATTTAATAATTTTTTTTGTAAAATGCAGAGGAGACGAGAGACAAATTTTTGTAAACAAGAGGCAAATCACTCTTCCTTATTTTATTAATTTTTTCTTTTATTTTTATCATAACTTTCATCTCTCTTAATTTGTAGTTACTAAGTGTTAATAATGCATAAAATGCATTTTATCTCTTTATTTTATGTATCATTTGCATAATATTACCCATTATTATTCATATCATGGTATTTAACTGATTGTAAGCTTTCATAACTAAAAATGAAAGTATATCACGAATTGATAGAACCCAAAAACGTTTCGAAACAGAATTAACTGCTTATGAAACATTATAAAAGTATTATCATCGATAACAGACGAATAGCTACATTAATAAATGTTATGGGCCGTAGGTAGCCTAGTGGTTAGAGCATCGGACTCCAGACCTGAGGGCCTGGGTTCGATGCCCGATGCCACTAAATACCACCGAGTACACACGGAGTACGTGCTCGTTAAATCAGTGGGTCCGAAAGTCTTGTGGGCGGTCGCAGCAGAAACCACGAGCGCAGGGAGCTGGAGAATATTTCCCTCCCCTTCAATTCCATGCCAAAATTGTGGAGGTGGAAATAGGTGGTGTCGCCATCTATCGTTAAGAAGTCCAACCTGTCCCACAGGCAATGGCAACTTTCATTCCTTCCCTTCGGGAAGGACACGACAACAACAACAATAAATGTTACATATAAAGTTACAAATATGTTTATTTATGTCTAGTTAATACAATTATTATTATGAAACATTTTTTATATCTATGAAAAAATTCTGATACATCTCTAGCGAACTCAAACATTTTAAAAGTGATTTTAATGATACAAAATAAATTATTTGATGATACATTCTAATATAATTCCATGAAGGATTTGAGTAAATTTAATTGTCACAATTTAAATTCTGCTATATACTTTACTCATTTCTTTTTTAAAAAAAACATCAAAAGCTAATAATTAAACTACATGTTGAATAAGACATACTATGTGCTTATTTAAGTAAACTATTTTAGTTAAAAAATTGAATTTTCTTTTGGTTTATCTGTTTCTTATGATCATTTTTAAAGCATTCTTAAGGCAAAATATTTTTGAACAAATATCTTTTCTGATATTGTTTAGCTTTTATTCTCACTGTTTGAACTGCGCAAATATTTCTCATAAGAGATTTAGGACAAATTTATTTGAAAGTAGAAAATAAACATGAGAGTGATCCTAAAACTAAAAGAAATTAATAGGATAAAATAGTGTTTGTTATAATGCTTTCGTTCATGACCTTCCATGCATTGTCTATTAATTTAACAGAAAAAACAAGTTTCATTTTGAAAAGGTAACATGATTTGTATCTGCGGTTTTTTCTCGTGTTATATGTCACTTTGAGTTTGATTTTTCAACAAATAAAAATAAAAATTTCAAATTATTTAAATACATATTTGTTTGTTAATATGTGTAACAAAATGTGTAATTTTTTCCGTCTATACTTTCTGCTCAATCATTTAGATTAAAAATTAGGTGTGCCCGAAACATGCTATAAAATTTGTGAATTAAATATAAGAAAAAAGTACGTAAAATGCAAGTTATTTTTGTCATCTTTTATCGTAATAACAAAGTATGAAATTACATAGTTAGACTTAAATATGTGTAATATTTGTATTTATTTGCACATAAATTTTTCTCCATTTACCAGCAACCCTTTAGTCATTCTAAATGTACTGTAACTGCTGATCATGAAAATGAGAGAAATGTTTTTAACATCAATGGATTTTGACACATGATCTAGTGTTATCTTCGACAAACTAGGAAAATTAAAGAATTGCATAATGAATGGTGTCTTACGTATCGTATCATAATAAATAAAATAAGAATAATTGAATAAACAAACCACAAATAATCGTTTTTCTAGGCCAGTGTATTAATAAAATAATGGTTTTTAAAAATCTTTGATCTTCCATTTATCTTACAAGCTTAATATTTGTCTGCTGTATTATTTTTTGCATAAAACTTTTTAAAAATATTTCGGTCTATAAGTTTGAAAAGTAATAAATAAAATTTTATATAGAAATTATTTCTTCATTCATTATACATTTTATGTATAAATTATGACAAAGTACTAAAATTAAAAATTCTATTTGAGGTATTGAATAAACTAAAACTAACCAAAGATTGCAACAACATCGTTAGGCGTTTATTTGCCCCATGGTCATTATTAATCTTTCAAACTTCCTTATTCCCCTAGAGAATCTTTTTAAACAATAAATCATGACCAGATTATGTTTTGTAACTAGATTTCCTTAAATTCTTTAACACGTGCCAAGTCATATTAATAAAATAACAATTAATTTAGAAATACTATGCAAAGGCTAACACACACTCACGCACTCGCACGCTCGCACACCACGCATACATATATTTGGTGTCGAGCATTTTGATATGTGAACTTTGTGTCAGACTGTCGAAACGGTAGAAAGGAGAAGCAGGCTTTTAGACGTTAAACGTTTGTATTTTATTAATGGAAAAACGAGTCAAGTGACTACATAAACAGTTCAGTACAATCACAAATAGCAAAAGAGCACACATTTTGAGATGATCACAAGGGCATGGTTTGTTCCATCAAGAGATCTTGTCCATTTATAGTCAAGGTCAAATAGAAGCTAGTAAAATTATATGTTTATGATAAAACCTTTTCTGATTGATCTAGAATAGATACTCGGGTGGAGCAAGACTTTAAGGTATCCGACTACCTAAAAATTGTGAATTTTGCCAAAAATTGACAATTTTTTTGTGATTTTATTTTATAGGCCCTCTTATTAGCTTTATAAATATACCAAATTTATTATTTTCCATTCACAAGAACAAAAACTGCAAGTGTTTTAGTAAAAGCAGATGCTATTACTTTAAGCAAGATGTCACACTTTAAAAAGCCTATTACTCGAAATGTGTTTTTTTAAATGCTCAAACGGGGCCAGAGCGTTTGCTAAAAAAGTTTTGAAAACAATTAACTCAAACTTCTTGTTATGTTCTGTATAATAGTAGAAGTATTTTTGCTCTTACATTTATCAATCACTGTGTGACGGATCTGCACGGTTCTTCACTAATCCTCTAAATATTTCTTTCAAATTTTATTTATTTCAACCAATCTCCACCGGGAGCCAAAGCGTGATTTATGCAAATGAGATATTTTATATTTCGGGTTTCGCGAGTTAACGTGTGGAAGGTGAAAGTGAAAGAGAAGTAAAGGGAAGAGTCAGAATTTTAAAGTAAAGTGAATTGAAGCATCGATAAATCAACTCGCAGTTGTTGACAAATTTAGTGTGAAGTAACGCGACGAGCAAAGCTGAAGAGCTGAAGATTGAATTCGTAAATTCAAGAGTGAATGTTAGTCTTTATCCGATCCAACCGGAATCACAGTATATCACAAGACGGACCTGCCGAAAGATAAGAATCAGGTTAGTGACTTAGAAACTATAAATACGTGTACGTGTGTTAGCTGTAATTGTGAGTGCTGATCTTTCGTGGATTCAGTTCAGATTCCGTAGTTCCGCTAATAGTTACCCCTTCTCATTCTCCACTGTGTTTTATTGTTCTTAAATTTAAATAGTGTATATGTAACCTTCCTTGATTAAGAGGTCTCAATAAATATAGTGATTTGTAAAGATGTCTTTTGAATTCATTAACCTGGCTACACGTCCAGAAACGAATAACACTAGACGGGGAGATGATAATCTTAGGGGAGGTTATGTGTCACGACAACTGTTTTATTACAAATTTTACAGCCCCTTATGTTAATATAATCGCTGTTTTTTTAAGCCCTTTCATATAATAACTAAGATAAAGTGGACTAGTTTTTGTAATAATTAATATTTTTTCCTGAAGGTCATTTCAAAATTGAATAACATAGCAACACATCAGAACTGAAAATATGAAAATATGTTCATAAACCTTTTCTACAGAAAGAGCCACGTTTATGTTTTTTTGTGTAAATTTTACCAATTTGTTCCTATTTTTGTAATAATAATTTCTTTTTCTCTTCTCAATTTTACCATATTTTATTAAAATGTACTAAAAAATTCTAAAAGTATCAAAAAAATTCCCATACCTTCATTTATTTAATGAAAAGTTGTTGCAAGTAGTCGGATGCCTTAATTTAAAAAAGCTGAACTTTTAGTTTTGTGGAAATAAGGTTATAATTATATCCCGTTAAATGGGTATACTAGAAAATAATTATTACGTAAATTTTGGAATAATTCAAATTAATATTTCATTTAAAAAACGCACCATCTAGTACTGAATTAAAAAAAAAGCGGATGAAAAAGCAATGGAAATGTTTATGAAAATTATTTTTTTTTGTTGCTTTGTGTTTTCAATTACTTAAAAATAGGAGTATCTATGTAACATGCTCAATTTACGATAAAAAGTGTGGTACTGTGCCTTTCGTATCATCTAAAAATTATGAAGGAATTTAAGAAAAATGAAGGAGATCCCAAAATATATATTAAATAGCATTATTTTTATTATTTGTGTTTTAATTATTCAAAACGGAGTATCATATAATCAGAGTTTTTAAATATTAAACTTCTTGGAAGCAGTCAAACCAAACATTCTTTTGAAGTTAGACTGAGAAAAAAAATGAGAACTTGAGAAGGAATTTATATTAAAAGGTCGTAACTGAGAAAAGTAATTATTCAAAAAGGAGTTATTTCTTTTTCCAAAAGAACATTCTTTTATTAGAATACTAAAACTGGAAAAATACTTCATTTTATGTCTACATCGGTGATCTAAGTTAAATTCGAGAAACTTTAAAAAACTAAAAAAATACTTTAAGGGTATTAGTACTTCAGTTGTATCCGTAAGAAGTTTTAATTTTGCTATTACGTCAGATGATTCTCTTCCGAATTCCTTCTTTAGTTTTTATCTCGATTAAATTATTTTCTGATCTTATTTTCAAAGTCTTATTGTTTTACAGTTTTTATTTGGATCTTTCACTTTCTCATCAAGCAAATATTTTTCTTCTCATTTCTTTTTCGATTTCTTTTTAACATTTCTGAAGTTAAAATAGTTGTTAGATTGTATCATACACATACACCGAGAATTAGGTTTAATCCCTTAACCGGTTTGCCTGGCTGTACGCGCGTGGGCACTGATATTTTTTTTTCTTTTTAACTTTATTTGCAAGCATTTTCAATACTTGTAGAGATTATTATAACGAGTGTTCTTAAGAGATGCAGTTTGTCAATGCTAAATGCTTTTCATCCGAGATTTTCTTTGTGGTGAAGGCAGGAATTTGGATTTTTCAAAATTTTCCGTAAGGGACAGGAATTGGCAAGACAATGTGTAGTTTGTTGCTTGAGAAGAAACGAAAATGGAAAGTTAATCCAAAAAATGCCGATATATTTCAGTCCCGATTACAATGTAAGATTTTGTATTGCACAAGGCTTCAAATTGAATGTGCACTTATATATACACGCACATAGAAAAGCCTCGAAAATTTGGAAAAGAGGTACAAACGTTAAAACTTTTGTAAGTATAAGAGAAATTCTCTTGAGATATATGAAACATTCTTCGTGGCATGCAAAAGGTACTTATAAAAACGAACATTTAAGGGTTTTTATGTCCCACAAGTATCAAATAAAAAATAGCGTGAAAAGTTTAAAATTGCAAATTTAAATGAAATTCTTCCATTTTCACATTCTATTTAGCGTAGTGCTTAGTAATATTCAATAAAAAATATTAATTTTTTTCAAGTATATTGGGCAAAAAATTGACCGGTTAAGGGGCTAAATAAATACTTAGGTTTCATTTTTATGTAATAGATTAAATTCGAATGCTTTTAGTTAAAACTGTTTTTTTTCTTCCTTTTCAATTATCTTTCAGAAAAGAGTAAGAAAAATAAAAAGTAAAGGGAAGCCTTACTCAACGAAGTTAATTAATTTTTATTTCTCACACAGAACAGTTGCGGTTCTTTAATTCTACTTTCAAATAACAACCCCAGCCAAATTGGTGAGAACAAATTTGCAACATGACTTATATAGATTTATAATTCCCTTTCGTATAGCTCATTAGTTCGTTAGGCAACGGGAGATTGTTAATTAAAAGATTAGAAGATTACTCCCAAGTCCTCATGTTCCTTCCGATATCAAAGCTACAGACCGGTTTTACGAGCTTTAACGGATTATTATTCATCATCGTTAAAGTCCTACTTTAAGTTTAATGACTTGCATCTGAAGTCACAGCAACGAAAGTAAATGAAGATTTATTAGATTCTAGTTTTCCCGAAAATTAAAGATGGCGTTATCTTTGAGATTATATGATTTGTTAACTAATTATAGCGTTAAAATGCATAAGGCAAAGGAAAGGCTTGAATGGCGCTGTACTTTAAATTACGTTGAAATTGGCTCTATAGAGATGTTTTAACTTAATTCAATAAATTCAGTGGTGTAGCGTGCACCCCGCATCACGGGAGGGGGTGGACAAAATCTTATGATGCTCAAAGCCTGACTGATGGCAAATACGTATTTAGCCAATTTATAAAATATTAAAGTTAAAACCTGACTTTGCAGGGGGCACTAATATTTTCCATTTTTCCACTCTCTGATGCTTTTATAACTCCAGTTCTTAAACTGTCGTCCCTGTAAACCTGAGATTCTGTCCCGGTCTCTCATGTAACCCTGAGATTTCCCTTTTTTTACAGTCTCTGAAAAGCCTTGTGGGAAAAAATGAAAGAAGTGTCATACTGGACTAGATCACTAAATTGTCCCCAATTAAAAAACTCTACTAAAACATGAATTTTAATCAAGAATATTAAGTTGGGGAAGGATGTTCGAATCTTGGGGGGCTGCGATCCCACGCGGATACATAAATGGGGGTCGCGGTGATCTAAAATTTCAGAACCACTGCCCCTTAGAACGTTCAAGCCCTATTGTACCGGAATGGAGTGGTTTTATTTTGTTTTTTGACTAAAAAGATAAGCATTTATTTGACAATTGTTTTCTTTTTATACATTTCCACTAAGAAATAATTTTATTTATCGATGAATTTCATCCCTAATGTATTTTCTTTAAAGTACCTTCACCTAAAAAAATTGTTTGGATGGCTTAAAGACAGGTACAGAAGCAGACTGATGGCAGTGAAGTTTAGTAAAAAAGTGGCTTGATGAAAAGTGCATAGAAAAGTATTCTGATGAGGTTAGTGTTGAACTCAGTGGCGTGACGTACACCCCCGCAACCCCCCATCGGGCGGAGGAGGGTGGGTTACCAGGATTCTAGGGAGCCCAAAGCATGACTGACGCCAAGTATGTCTTCGGGCTTAAAAATTAACCTTGAAGGAAGGGGGTGCTATTATTCTCCTTTACGCCACATAATAAATTGGTATCTTTTAAAGCATCATATATTGGTAACAGGACAAGAAAAAAGCTAATTAAGCTTTAAAATACTTAATGATTAGTTATTGCTAATTTAAATATAAACAAAAACTACTATCAGTAACTCCAAGTATTCAAATACATTAACCATTTATAAAATAATTCACAACAGAAGAAATTAAAAAATAGAGAAATAACATAGACATTAGAGCACTGCTTTATTTTAAATGTTTAGGTATAATTCAATAGGTTTGTAAGGTATTTTTACATTGAGTAGAAAAATTAATTATTTTACAAAAAATTAAGTAGTGAACTGTTTCCTATTTATGGCATATAAGACATTTTTAATTAAAACTTCAGATTATTTCAGTTTGTATCACTGTCCATGCAACATGACAGATATACATAATTTTTAATGAACTCTGCTTAAGAGATTAAAATGACTTAATTACAAAATATAAAAAATGTAATTCAGATTTTGGAAACTTAAAAGGATAAAAAAATTCTCCAATGTTATAAACTCTGCTGACTGAAGACAGCTTTTAATTTTACATAAAAGTGGGGTATAACCAGTTTTAAGGCTAACAAATTATCTCACTTTCTGTTTATTATATTGGGTAAAATTCTATGAAATATTATGGATAGAAGTTTTAAATCCCTCATTAATGAAAAGGTTGCATACCTAAAGAAGAATTTAAAAATGCTAAAATCACGCTTGATTAAAATAACAATAAACTACTTATTGCCATATTTATTGAAATGAGAACAAATTCAAAACTTGAAAAACATAGGCCAATTATTAGTATTATAAATGTACTCTATACTCATGATACTCTCTACACATAAATTCGATGGTTATATGAAAAACTCTTGCTCTAAAGAGTACAGATGCAGAAAAAAATTAGCATTCATCAGATTAAATATGTTAACATATTTGTAGGAATTAAGAGCAAAGATCAATGCATATATCATTATAAAGGGTATTTTTGCATGTTAGATGATGGCTATTTGGAGATTAAAAAATGTAGATAACTTCTTCTTATGCAGATATTTTATATTTGAAAAACTATGTAGATAAACTGTTAGAGAATTTGCAATCAAACTGTTATTCTTAACAAGCGCAATAATAATTATAACTTGTTAAGGTAATCTTACTAGGACAGATAGTAATGATTTACAGTTATTCTCAAGAATTTCAGCTATTTTCAGTATTTAAAATTTCATCCATTTAAACTATTCAAATAAAGTAAAAAATTTGAATAATTCAACTTTGATTACTTCAACATAATCCTAATTTTAACAGGTTTAATATTTAAACTTAACTTAAACATTAAAGGAATATATCTCTTAATTTTTTTCTGGAGTTATAGAGCTCACATATTTTTTGAAGGGTTAAGGTTTTTCGAGTTCATGTAGTGCAACCTTATACCTCGCATGTTAATTTTGTCAAATCTTTAGCTAAAAATGCAGTAAAATGTTAAGCAAATTTTCCTAATTCTAATTTTTTTAAAAAATCTGTTTTTTTTTTCTTTAAAACCTGATTCGTATTATAAAGTTAGGTGTTTATTGGATGAACTTTCTCTTCTTAAGACGATATGGTACCCAAAAGATCATCAAACCATCGAAATGTTTTTATTGGCTTATTTGATACCTCGAACCTTTATAAACATGCTTGCAAAATTTCAAAGCTTTTCCTGCATTGCTTTATCAAGTTATGGAGCAGAAATTTGATAATGGACAGCAACAACAACATTTCAGATAACTGGCAGGAAAAGAGCCTGATAAAAAATGAATTAATTATTTTTCTACCACGCGTGAATGAGATTGACATATGTAGAATTATATATGCAGTTATAAATCATCTCAAGAAAGAATTGGGCAATTCATGTAAAAATTCTAGTTTGTGAATTGTTTATTGGAAGAGCAAATAGATTTGGTCAAGATTTAAACGTTGCGAGTGCTTTTTATGATATTATTATGAATGAAATTTAAACTTCAAAACGGATTCTCCCAAACTACAAATACTAAAACTGATTTTGATAACTCAGATAATTAAAAATCTAATTCGCAAGAATAGCAAAACTCTCCCAGTTTTGTATATTTCTTTTTGGTGGTATATATATATATGTATCCCATGTGTGGGAAGTTCAGCACTATTATTATTAAAATATTTTAAGATATTTATTTGAACAAATGCACGGATGCAATTCTTAGATTTTGATACATTTTACCTATAAATTATTATTTGGTTTTGCTTTCATTCGTGTACGATATTTAACATTCGAAGGCTTTTAAAATAATGGAAATAAAAAATAGAAGGCATAAATATCTTTTTCACATGTTGTGCATTATTTGAATTGTCAAACTGAGCATGGAATTAGCTCTGAAGTGTGTGTATTTATTTTCTTTATAAGTATTAAGATAAAGGTTTATGAAATATTAATCTTTCATTCGTTTCCTTCTGCATATTCATTATGCCAGTATACTGCTTAATTGCTCAAAATTTTTGCAATTTCATATGGTAAGCAGTTTTAAATAAGCTAATTAACATTTCATTAAAGTTTCAGACTATTCGATAAATATTATATCATGCTATTCATGGAATGAAAACTTCAAACTCGCATTTCTCCATGTTGAATTTTTGTACAAATAATATTATTCAAAACCCTAAGGCTTTTTTGATAATAGAAGTATGGATTTGAATTTTTTTATACATGTTCTGAAATATATGCTTTGTAAAACTGTGCATAGAATTAGCTCTAACATGTTTAATACTTTTTTAAAAAAAATTCAAAATCAAAATTAATGTTTTTCTGAGAATTTTGAGCAGTTTAACTATAAAAAATATAATAAAAAATTAAACAGCAGGAGCAGAAAAAACCCCATACTCAGTTTTATGTAGTATATTATAAGGTACTTGGAAAAAAAGTTTGGAAGAAAAGAAACGTATTTAAAAAAAAAACCTTGAAAGTTTAAAAAATGCTAAAAGAAGTTCAAAAGTTTAAATTTTACAAACATTTTGCAACAAATTTAAACCTTTTTGTATGGAATTATTATTAAATATTAACCTTTATAAAATACAATTACAACTAAATAGCAAATATTAAAAATAAAAAAAATTGTGGAGATGGTATTATATCGCCTTAAATAGGAAGGGTTGATGTAGTGTTAAGTTATCTAAATAATTTACATCAAAGGTATTCGAACAAGACACAGTCTTTCTTTAATAATACATCTGCGTCTTCAAAGGGACATCGGAACAGTCTTATTTATAAAACACAACAATAATGGAACAGTAACAGAATGAATGTTTTGAATCAATTTTTAACAGATATGTTTTATGATAATTTCGATTCAGATAACTTTTTATTATAATTCCTCATTTTATTGGTTACAAAGTCATCTCACAGTTGATAAATCAAAGCCTAGTATGAGTTATAAAATAAGAAAAGATGAATTAATTAATTTCGGAATAATAATTAGTTTATTTAACCCCCCCTGCCTTAATTTCTGTAAAAATTAACAACTTCTAAGGAATTGAATTGTTAAAATATAATTCACATTTAATAAAATTAATTTTAATACGTATGAATTAAAATTACGTAAACTTCAAACATTTTCATTCTCTTTATTTAGGTAGCAATATTTTTTCGGCGTAACACATACGCACACACTCACACACACACACACACACACACACATACATACCTAACTTCATAAACATTAGTTACTTTTTACGAATTTCATGACATAATATAAAAACGAATAATAATATTGCATCAAAGTTAGAGCGAGCAAGTACTAGTAGTTGTGAAGAAATAAATTTTAATAACGCAATATTAAACGGGAAAATAATCACGGGAAAGTAAGAAGGATACCAAAGAATAAAAGCTTTTCTGGCATGAGAGATTGTATTTCGTGTTTGTGACTGCCAGCGCCATTTATCTTTTGGTAACAAGATACTTTAATAGCTGCTCCTACAAAGTTATATTGAACAAGAAAATCAGAATATGAGATTATATTTTACACCCCTACATATTTCCAGGATATGAGAAGATGCAGGTAATCAAGTCTTTTTTTTAATTATGATGCTAGAACATTTAAAATTTTTCTCCTATTAAAACACTTTAATCTTACTCTAAATACATATATTTGTTTTTCACTTAATTAAATTTTCTGATTTAAAAATTCCTTGAAGGTGATAAATTTTTTTGAATAAAAAATTGCTGGTTTTTAACATTCCCATGAACTTAGAGGTATGAACTGAGAGGTCACGTAGAAAATTGAATTTTACAGAATAGTAATCATTCACAAAAGTTTGAACTATTAACGCTTCGTTTCAAAAAATATAATTTGAGTTATATTGTTTTGAAAAACAATAATAAGGTTACTATAACATAAAAATGGGTTTTTTTCCTAGCATTGTAAATAACATTTAAGATATTTTAAAAATTTTAACGTATCATTTCCTTTGATACAAAATGCTAATTTTCTTCCTAATAATGAAGTAAGTTCAAAATAATCATTAGGAAAAAAGGTATAATTGTTTTTAGTCTAAAAGATCTTTGTAAAATATTTTTAAGTAACTTTCAAAAGCCTAACAGTGAAATGTTGTGAAAGAACTATATTTCGAAGGCTATATCATTCGAAAGAAAATATACGAAATTAAAAGCAATGTGATTTTGAACCACGATCTACATGAGGTATTATAAAATGGAATGTGTTAGTAACAGTGTTTTATGATTGAAATAAAGTTGCTTGATTCATTATCACTAGAAAAACTAAGTATCTATCTATATTGTCCAAAAGCAGTCAAAATGACTCCATTTTGAAATAATAAGTAATATGTAAGAAACTTTGCATAAAATTAATTTTTAATATTTTTTATATTATATACAGTCATAAACAAGTTATTAGTAAATAATAACGATAAAAAATATACTTCACTTGGAAAGAAAATATATTCTAAGAAATTGTGTCATTATATATGTAATTGTTTTTCTAATTGAAATTAGAAAGCAGTCAAAATGACTTCCTTGGGCAACCTAGTGTTAATATATGTTTACTGGAGGGAACTGAAATAAAGAAAACCTTGAAGTCGATTTTCTTTTTTAGCGTTAGCGAGAACTGCTAATATCATTTATGAATATTTCTATAGCATATACTGTATGGAAATATTTGAAGATAGTAGGTTTTTTTAGAGATAGTTTTTGTATAGTATATCACCTCACTTGTTTTCTATTTATTTTGCCAGACAATACGCTTTTGACATATAAAACACTCAATTTTTTCTACTCTTCAAATTTAAAAAAAAATACTGAGTAATTAATACATTTTTATAAAACTTCTTTCTTATTGTTAAAGTAATTATGGTTATTTTTAATTTCATTAAAATATTTTAAGCAATTAGTTTAAATTAAACAATGAGTTTATTTCGTTTTAATATATTGGAAGGGATCAAATGCAACTAAATAATTTAATAGAATTATATACTGTGCTTTTTAAGTGCTTGGGGTGCTCTAATAATTTTCAATATGAACAAAAATTTCGCCTAAAAGAGGAAAAAATGCTTAGGTACAATTATAATTAGTTTCAGAAACTCTAACATAATGCTTATCTTAGAAAAAAATAAATCAAAAGTTTGTCACATTCTTCTTAAATGCAATTGTATTTATTTTAAGATTTCGAAGCATTTTAAATATATTTTATAATCCACCAATTCAAATAATGATTAAAATTGTTTTTTTTTTTTTGTACTTTAGGAGTTTCAATGTAGTTAAACAGAACATATTCTTAAGACAAATATTTAATATTGGACTTCTACTCATTTATATACTTCATATCTTCTTAAGAACTTATCAAACGCATAACGTGAGATACTAATTTTAGACTGCTCTATAGGACACCATATTTGAAAAACATTATTAGCAAATAATTCCCAAATATTTGGTTGTTCATTGGAATGTTTTTCACTGCCATGAAAAGTTAAAAAGAAATACTAGCCATTAACTGTAATAAAAACTTGCAGTTTGACCTAACTTTTCTCTCGAGTTAATAACTGTGTCAGGGTTAAGGCTTATCTTCTTAAAACGGGAAATATATTTGCTGTGAACGGACCCACCGAGAAGTTATCAGGACTTATCTGAACTCTGAGCAGTCAGACGTAAGGTGAGAGGTCTCCGGGGTAGATTCGTCTCTTGGGGTGGAAAAGTCGGAGATAAACTTCCCAGGTTGGACGTAGTGGAAATTTAGAATTAGGGTAAAACCATTTTGTTTTCAGCTTCGCTGATCATTTATGGTGAGGCAAACACGAAGCGTAATGTTTTTTAATGAAACGGTGTTTATCTTGACTCGTAATTTAAAATGTATATGACAAATTGTTTTGTTTTAAACAGATGTTTGATTTTTTTTCGTATTTAAAATAAAAATTCAAACATTTTTACAGGATTTCAGATCTTTAATATTTTTAAGAAGTTCACATTTACTTTTTTAGAAAAAAATTTCGTAAAAATATATATTTCACCTGATATTTAGTAATAATTCATCATTTTGTTTATTTTATTTTAGTTTCCTTAAATAGTTTACTTAAAAATTAAGTTAAATTAAATAATACATAAAACTATATACAGAATTATATGGCATATCCACCTATAAGCGTTTTATTTTCAAATAATAAAATCTCAATAGGTTGAACAATGCTGAAGTTTAATGTATCATAATTTAAATCTTTGCATTTTTGAGATTAAAATTTGACTTCCAATGTACATTATTTCCTTAGATAAGAAAAATTGTAAGGAATAAAATTTGATTTCAAAAATAAATTATTCCCTTGGATAAAAAAAAATTGTAAATAAAAATCTCTCGAGAGAAAGAACTAGCCTTTTCTTTCATGTCGATCTTTTAATGCCGTGCCAAGTCTTTAAAAATAAATCTTTATGGTAAATAGAAAAGCAACCTGAAGCATATTTCAAGCAGATTTGCTGCCCTAAAGCGATTATAGTTTCATGGGATTATGTGTTCCACTTTTTGATCCAACAGCTTTTTAAAATATCTTTCATGTTCAAAAGGTTGAAGAATTTTGATTTATGGAATTTAAAACGCTAGGAAGTATTTTTTTGTTACAGCAGAATGACAAACAAAACATCAGGATGCATCTTAAAATATTATTAATGTAAAGTGTTATTGAGGTAAAGCAAATCAAAAAGGCTTATCTAAGAAAAAACTATTTACACATTAAGTATTATTTCATGTTATTCTTTAAAAACTATTTGATTTTTAATACAATAACATTATTTTATAGTTTCTTAGTGAACTTTGTAAATATACAGCAATTTTGAAAAGATTTTTATAGCTCTGAAGGATTTAAAGTATACTAAATTTTTTTAAATGTTCAGTTGAATTTGAAGATGAATTTAATTAAAATTATACACTTATTTTTAAAATCTGAAATAATGCAGGAGGGGGGGAAATTGCTTTTTGACACTAAAATAATATTAGATTAAGGCTTTTATCTAAACCAGAATGAAATAATTATAATAAACAGTAAAGTAATGTATTTAAATATACGAAACATGTTTTTCGCTTATATCTAATTTGCTTCTGATGTTCCGTATCTAATTGACTTAAATGTTTTTATAAATATACGCATATGAATTAAAATTCGAAATAATATTATTCTGATACAAGTTTTTTTTTTTTTTTTACTTTTAAAAGTTTATTACTTAAGCAAACCAATAAAGCCGTTCATATTCTTATGTTTCATTTCATTAAATCATTTTCTGAAACTTCTATATTCCAACACACTTCTTTCTAATATTTTTGAAAACTGATATAAGTCTTTAATTAATTTTGATTCCGAAATAAATGAAAAATATTTATAAAGAATTATCTATAACTTCATGACTCTGCGTTATTGTGTTTTGTTTTCTTAAAGAAAAATGTTAGGGATTTCTTGTAAAAGTACAAAAATTACTAAAAAGATGTGGCGTTAAGTACATTAAATCAACCGAAAAGTGTTATCACCTGCAACAAAGCTGTATAAAATCAGAAACTAAGGTCATTATACGGAAGAATGCAATCTGTAGTTAACTACCTAAAAGAAAGTGGTCCATTTCAGGTTTAAAAAAACTATGTGTGTTATTTTTCTTCTTGAACGACCACCAGCAATTTATAACTATTGTTTGGCCAAAGATATATTCTTTCCGGTTATAATTCTTATATAATAGAAGGAAAATGATAGTAATAGATCAAAAACGTTTCCTTTTTTCACTAAGAAAAATAAACAACATTTTTGAAACATTTATCGTCAAAGAGCTTCAACAAAAATCTTTATGAAAGAAAAAGTTTTTATAAAATATTTTTCTTTAATTTATAAATATTGTAATCGCTTCTATTTCAAAAGTAATTTTGAACTCTAAACTAAATTCAAATTTTTTATGTTACGATGAAGGAAATAAGCCAATTTTGTTCTTAGATTAATTATAATTAAATTTTAAAGTGCTTTTTCCTATTAAATTTTGTATTCAAGTTTGCATATAGAAGATGAGCAACATAAATGCGTGGCAATCTTTCTATTATTATACTTGAATTTTTTATATTTTTTGCTGTATGCACATTGAAACTTTGCACAATTTATCTGAATGCTGGAAATAAATTTTTCAATTATAAGACATGATAAGGTGACAACAAAATATATTCTACAGAATAAAATGCTACACACCAAGAAATAGTTATATTGAAGAGAAGAAAATCAATATAAATTAAATGGACATTAACCTTGGTTGAAAAAATATTGCTGTGTGAAATAAAGATAAAACATATATACAAGGCCTGGATTATATGTGATTTATATATTGCAGTTGATTTATATATTGATTACAGTAATTTATATGTTGCCTCTACTAATTTATATAGCTAAAGCACTGTGCTATTGATAATTTCTGCATCAAATATCTGAAGTTTCTCTAGATGGCAGCGAAAGAGATATTTTCTCGCACTTAAAACTGGGAAAATCATTAGCCTGGTTTAAGAAAAATTGTAAAGGGGATTATTAAACTGAATCGGAGTGAGAGATGTCCAGCGAGTTATTCAAATGCAAAAAAGCGTAATGATGTACCCCCAACATCTCGGGATAAAAAAGGATTGAAAAAGACCTTAAATTAACGTGGCCGAATATCTCTTTAGTGAAGAAAAATCTCAAGAAATCGACTGCTAATTACAGTACAAGGCTTAGCAATGAAATTTGGATGCTTCAATAAACTCAATGATGCAAGCACCTAAGAGAATAACAGCTATGAAAATCCTTTTTTTTACAGCAGATAATAGGAGAAAACGGCAAAAGACCTATACAGATAAACAATGGACTATTCAGCAGTAGGAAAATGTCATGTTGTCTGATGAATTAAGACTTAGCTTATTTCAGAACGTGGTAAAAAGGGGAGCCTCACGGGGCAATAAGAATTTCAGGAATTTATGCCAACTTAACAGGGAAATAGAGCCAGCATTACTTACTATCATGGTTGGTTCAATGTGTCTCGTCTAGGATCAGCAACAGTATACAAAAATAAAATGAAGACAATGGATTATTCAAACATGTTAAATGGTCGGATCAACTCACGATTGCATTTCTTATTCGACGGAACTGGCATATTCTTAAACGACACTGACAAGATTCACAGAGCACAAATTATTCAGAATTGATTTAGAGAGCATGACGAGACATTTTTTGACATTTAGTGCCCATCACAAAAATCATATCTTCAGCTAATTGAAAATAGTTTGGATACACTAGAACAGTAGTTATGGAGCGGTTTGTCTCTTCAGTTGTGAATTCAACGTTTCGGTGAAAGTCTCCTGCAAATCTAATTTACAATAATTGCTGAAGCTACGTAGAATCTTATTGCACCAACACCTCGTCAACAGCATTTATTAAACCGAATCATAGGTGTACCATCTAAATATTAAAGCATACAGAGTTTTTCTTTCACTTGCCTTGCAATGCACTGAGAATGAAATGCTAAGAGTACCGTAGAAATTTAAATTTTTACACAGAAAATACTGTTATAGGAAAAATTATTTATTATTGCATTGACTCGCATCTGACCTTCGTGCAAGCTATTATTCGATAGGACATTGATTCGAAAAATAGGTTGATTGGTGTGAATCGGAAATTCTTCATAAGAATACTGTTAATTACATATCTTTGACAGTATTCTTTTGAAGAATTTCATCATGTACAGTAGTCCATGATTTTTTATTATATTTTCATACAATCATAATTTTTTTCATAATAGTCTATATTAACCCTTTCCACGCTCATTTTATTTCTGGATTACGAGTAAAAAAATATCAATTTTTCAACCATATTTTCAAATTTACATATATTTTTAAACATAATAGCACTATTCGCATAAGAGATTTTCCTAAAAATGAATGCAAAAAAATCTATTTAAATACAAAAGTAGTTTACTTGTAAATTTGACTTTCGGATGGTAGAAATCATCAAACTTCGGAGTCAATTCAATTCACTTGTTGACAATTGCTAAGGAACAAATGATCTATGCAAAATTGCGTCTCAGACACCTGACCAATAAAAGTAAATTCAAATTCAGATGCTGGTGTAGACCAGGACTCGTTATTTGTATGAAAGTCAGTGCATACAAGCTCATGTTTCATATTAAAATTCATGCTGTTTAATGCTTGACAAAAATAGTGCTGACTGTTATAAAAGTTTATTTGACATTCTGTTTGGTTCTTGCAATAATTAAGAGCAAAATGTTAGCACGACATCATTAAGTGACTACGATCGTGGATGAGCAGTTGGATGACTGGAAGCAGGTCACCACAGTAGTTGCTGCAATGTTTGTATCAAAGATTGTCATCTCACTATTAAAGAAGTTTGCTGAAGAAAGAAATGCTTTGCGAAATCACGTCGAGGGTCATGAAAGGAACGTCACACTTTTAGAGGATCTCTATGTAGCCCTCGTGGCAAAAAGGAACAGAAATTGAACTTCTTGCCAGATAGCTTCAAACTTTGCAACTGCTACAGATACGCATGTCTCAGCAAGAACCATCTCACGGTGACTAAATCAAGTTGGTTTGTATACACGGAAGCATGTTCGTTGCAATCCACTTCGTCGAGGCAGATTACGTTGGTGTAAGGAACATTTTAATTGAGATCTCCAAAATTGCTGATGTTCTCCGACGAATATCGTTTCAGTGTGACAAGTGATTCTGGCCAACAATTACTGAAGACGAAGCGTGGAACACGTTATGAATAAAAGTTGTTTCTGAACGTGATCGGTACGGCCCAGGCGTGATGTGTAGTGAGCAGGCATCATGCACAATACCAGAACACCCCTTCACATCTTTGAACGAAGCAGCATTACATCGAAACGGTATTTCAAATACATTGTTCTGGATAATGTTCGTATTTATAAGGGTGCTGTAGGTCCGGACTTTCTATTTATGGACGATAATGCCCGGCTGCATAGAAGCGTTGAGCTATTGGACACACTGCAAAGTGAAAATATTCTCCGTATGCAATGACCTGCATGCTCACCCGACCAAAATCCGACAGAACATGCCTAGAATGCTCTTGGCAGACGTAGTGCACAAAGAACCATCTCTCCCTTACAGCGCTAGAGCTTAAACCCGCCTTGAGACAGAAGTGAGAATATCCACCAAGGACTCCATGATAGTTTAGTACAGATCATGGAGAACACACAGATGCAAAATGTGCATTAGTGTCCATGGTCAACACACATATGACTAAGGTACTCATGTCTCCATCATTCTGACCTAAATACCAATTTTTGTGGCTGTTATTTTTAAGTTTTTAATTCTTCGATGTAACGGTATCTGTAACATTTTGCACTATAACAAATGCACAGTGTCCCTACTAAATATGTACTATATGCATATTTCATTCTTCAATCATTGTCTATTCTTAATTATTTTGGAGAACGTAACTGTTCCTTAGCAATTGTAAAGCGTATAAACCTTAGAATACCTAGCTTTTATGTTGAATTTTAAATTTTATTTACATCTTTTGCCTTTACATAAATTATTATGAAATTATTAATCAAAATCTCATCTGGTATGATAAATTCAGGAACACGGTACAGCACATAACATCTCAATCTGGACAGTAGAATCTTGTTTCTCTTCTTACCTTTTTCCCTTTACTGTTTCTCTTTGAGCAGAAAATAATTTACTGTCGTTAGATTAGTTTTCTTTTCTGTTGGTAGCAAAGTGTCTTTCAGACAAGCATGAAGGGAGGTGCTCAGCAGTAGGACGTTCTCTTTTTTCAGGAAATTCCACCAAGTGGTACTTTTAATTATTCGAAACCATAAAAGGCACATGTGAAATAATCCGAGAAAGACCTATTGCATAGTGTAAATGTTCACATCAGCCGAAATGAACCAAGTTGGACCACTCGGAATAATCCAGGATGGTACGTTGTGCCTGCCAGAGCTCAGCTCGGGAAAAGCCGGGAAGTGACTAAAGCAAGGCATACAGGCGAACGTCGAGACGACATATATTTAAAAAATGCTTGAGTGAGCAACAATATCAAATGGAAAAAAATATTAACATAATAATAAGAATAAATAGTTTAAGATGATAAAGACAAAATTCAATAAAATCTATTTAATTATTTAACGCATCTGAGAGAAAATCTGTGTAAAACAAGGAAACGAGAAAAATAAATAGTCAAAGAAAAACATTTTAAATAGTTAATAACTCTGATTTAATATTAACTAAGTTATTTTGTTTTGAACGCTTGAGTTAAATTGTAGAATAAAAATTTTGAAGACATTTAAGTGTTGTCTACGATGCAAATGAAAAAAATCATCAATCTATTGTAGTATTATCAGGCATTGATCTTAATCAGCCATTCCTACACAGGGTAGAAAAACACAATTGGCTTGCAAGTAATCGATCCTGACAGTAAAAAATGCTGGAAAAAAAAAGACCCTTCTGCAAAAAGCTGTGTAGTAGGGATAATTTAACGCAAGATTCCCTTTTTGCTAAGAAGGTGAATTTCTTTGGTGATTAATGGTTAGACGTTATTACAAATACAGACAAATCTTTGTTTTTTTTTAAGTATTCCACAAGCTAATAAATTCTAGCAGCCTATATCACTAGTAAACACGTTTTTATAGATCACAAAATTTGTATTGTGTTCCGTACATAAGTCTTTTACTCTGTATTCTTATCCGTAATCAGAGTTTTTCTATAAACCACTTCCGCAGTGTTTGTACAATTACATTTTTTATTACTATTTAATAGAATTTTTAAAGATTTATTTAGGGATAACTAATGTATATGAAATTACATGCAGCATGGGCACACAAATGCCACGCCATTTTATGTGTTTATTAACAAGCAGTGAATAAAATAGTAGATTCCTCTGTGGATCCACATCACAACATAGTAAAAGAAGTTGATCAGCTGCATTTTAATCAGTGTTGTTTTACAATACAAACGTAGCATTACATATAGGGCGATTTGTCTTAAACTGGCACTATTCAGAGATCCATGTAGCTCGATTTAGCAACCACAATAGCACCAAACTTTGTATGAAGACTAATAGTGACATGGAAAGCAAGATTCCGTGGGAAAAAATAGTTCCAAAAACTACTGATAAATAGTACTTATGACATGGCTGTCGCTTACCAAACAAAAATTTATATAAAAAAACGAGAATGAACGCAAGTGTTTTCCTATGCGACAACCACGCCAGTAATTTAGTAATATAGACAGCTCTAAAATGCACAGGGTGTTTTTTTAAACTGACACTGTTCAGAGCTACCTGTAGCTCGATCTAACAATCGAAATAGCACAAAATTTGGCATAGTGACTAATAATGAACTAAAAAAGTTTCTGTAAAAAAATTAATTTGCTTATAAGGGTATTTATTGCGCTTTTGTAGCTTATCCAACCAAAAATTTATATAAAAAGTGGTTATTAAAACAAATGATTTTATGTATGTCAACGACTCCAGAAATTTGGTCTATAAAACATATAGGGACTTCTGAAAAATAGTACTCTCAGCTGAAGTGATTAATGATTCCATCGGCAAATTAATATTGGAGAAGAGGACTTTTTCTGTTCACACACGAAATCAGTTAACATACGAATTGGCTCTGAAAAACCTCACGCAGTGGAGGAAATTTCTATGCATTCACTAAAAGTCACAATTTGGTGGGGCTTCATAACCATTCATAATTCATCTTTTTTTAACACTGTCACTCTGATTGGACCAGTAACGTGTAGTTCTAATGTACATAGATACCACAAGTTTCTATAATAACCCCTGTCTGTATTTTTTAGAACTAATTAGTTTCTCTACTGAATTTTATCTTCCCATGTCACCATTAGTCTTCATCCGAAGTTTGGTACAATTATGTTTGTTAGATCGAGATAAGGTGAATAGCGTCAAGTTTAAGAAAATCCTCCTATATATGTAGTATTACACAACCATTCATTGTGTATGCAAATATAGCAAAATTGCATTCCCTTTCATGCGTCTTTCATATGTTAATTAATATGCTAAGGAATTTCGTTAATCCTTCTGAAAACTCTTGCTATGTTTTGGTGGATTTTTAATTTTTAAAACTGTGGCTACATTTTTTACGTTTAGGTAGAATGTACTATGAGCTGTGCATTTTGTTTGTAAAGTAGTATGGGATCATAAGAAATGAGTCCTATATTCTTTCTTCAGAAGAAATGAGTCCTATATTCTTTCTTCATAAGAAATGAGTCCTATATTCTGCTGTTCAAGGCTTTAGGTACATGAGTTTTGCCATACCCATAGTGCGCCATTAACCACAAGATAACTCATCTGACTAAACTTTCTGTACTATCAAAAATTTGAATCGATGCGTACGGTAAAGTATCCGAAATTGGTACGTGCTTTGCGTCTAATAACTTTTAGCGAAGACTTACCTATGTCAAATCTTCCAACATATCTAAGTGCAGAAGATGAATTAAGTGGAAGATGAGGAAAGCATCACAATGTTCAAGGTAATGAACTAAATTCCTTGTTTTTGAATCAAGTACATCTTCCTGCGAGCTTCATCTTTTAATTAAAGGCAAATTAAACGATTTTTTTCATGATTTGAAACTATTTAATATTACAGGCAAATTTTTGGATCTTAATTTAAATGGGTGAGATCTCCTACAGAAGGGTGCTAATATGTGTTATTGCATAATGGTCAGGAAGAATTTCATATATACTGTTTAAAATTATTTAGTGTACAGTGACAAATTTGTGCTTTGATAACGGAACTTAAACATGACCATAAAAAAATAGAATAGGGACTTTTCACTGCCTCTTCGAAAACCATTTTGATGATTGTTTTTGTACAAAACGGAAACATTACCTTCTGTACTTTAAACTTTTGCAACCATTATTAAGGCTACATATGAAAAAATTGAAATTAGCATGAAGAAAAACAATATATCAAGTTTTGTTGGGCAATATATTGCTATTTATAAGTCATTGCGCTGTTAATAGGCCTATAGTTCGAATATACTAAATTTTGTTGCCTTTTTTGTGTATGATATTGAAGATAAGAAAATCATTACTTCAAGAAAAAACGGCCAAAACGAGAATTACATAGCCAGAACAGGAAAAGATTTTATCTCCATTATTATTATAGACTTTTTTATATTATTCTTTTACTTCCATTTAATAAATAAAATTAGGACTGTCTAAATTTTTAGTAAAATCATTCTATTTTATACTTGTGCTATTTTTATAATATTATTTATTGAGGTGTTTAAGTTAATTAAATGTTCATACAATAAAAAAAAGAAAAACACTTTTCTTAAATTTTTTTTCTTGAATTAATACTTGTTGGTTTTGTTTATTCTGTACTAAAAAAAACACTGGACAAAAACCAGGAATTTTAACTTTATCTCTCTTTGGCTTTTAAACAATTTTTTTAAGAATATTTAATACTTGTATTGTGAGAGAATTAATTTTAAGAAAAGTTTAAGATAATTTTAGAATAAATTACACATCTTATTTTACAATTTGTGAAGGCAAATTAAAATAAGGCAAAATTCTCTCCCTCTTTAATTTAAACATCAATAAATAACACATAAATTATGTTTTAGTTGTCTGACTTCTTCTCTATAGGGTAGCATAATGTTATTTTCACATGGTTTCGACTCAAATTGCAAACAATCGGATTAAAAAAGGAGCATAACTTGAATTTTATTGGCTTGAGTTTGAATTGACCGAATATTTGCTATATAATGTTAAAACTTATGAAAGAATTTTAATATAATAGTAGGTGGAGAAGTTGCATTTTGTAAACAGGGGGAACTCGAGCTAAAATTAGTAATAAAATTTTGTTTTCAACACTTAAAAAGAATTTCCCCAAACTGCAAGGATCTAACTTTTTTTGCCGAGATTGTACTTGAAATTATTTTGTAAATAATATCAGGTTCTATTTTTAAAGCATTTTATTCTGTAAGCTGTTAGCAATATATGGGATTCAGACCCAGGGACTAAAATTAAGTTTTCTCATCTTTCAACGTTTCAGAAATTTTCTTTTTTTAAATTCATTCTTTTTCCTTCACGTTGTTCCTAGATTTGTGCAACATGAAATTAAATAAATATTATTTGACTAAAATGACAAATCTGGATGCATTTGAAAAATTAAGACACATGACAAAATATTAGTAGGAAAATATTTAATTTGCTCCGATGCATATACGTATATATACATTTATTCATGCATATATATCTAGAATTCATCCAGCTGGAGAATTTTAAATGCTAATTCTATTTACAAATTACAAACATAATATTGCGCCAATTTAATGTCTGAAAGTCTTTTCGAAGAAAATTTATTTGGTCTTCAAAGTAAATTAAACAATATTTACTCGAAAGTTTGTCTAGACAAATAAATACAAAGTTTAATCAAATATATTACTCTTCAAATTCGGTATAGGTTACTTTTTTGTTTCTTACCTCGGAAGTGGCAACTGTTTTCTCAATATATTACGACCGAAAGAATTAATTTTATTTTTGCGTATATATATATATATATATATATATATAGTGGGAAGTTGTTAAAAACATGCATTTCTTATTCCACATTATGGCGTAGTGAATGGTTGCTTAAATTTCTACCAAATTGATTATCCCATTACAAAATGAAACTTAATTTGCGTCTATATATTTATTAGATTGTCACAGCCACTGGGATTCATTTTTGTTCACATCTTATCGTTAATTGTATAAAAAAATTGGTTAAACAGAAAATAACGAGTGAGTTTAAACCAAACATTTATTTCAAAAATTAAGAAGTCTCTTTCCTGTTTACTACGATAACTACTATTTGCGGATAACTATTTTTTAGATTTACTCAATATTTAAAATCATTTTGAATTTAAAAAATGTAATATTTTTGTATATGTGTTTGTGTGCATCTCACATAATCATTTCGAACAAAATGTATTTGTTTCTTCTACTACAACATATTTTTGAAGATGAGCGATAATTTGTCAGTAATTTTAGAAAATTGTATTCTTGCAGCTATATTAATATATATTAGGATTTTCATTGGATATTTTTCTTTGAGGTTAAAATATGCTTGTATGACCAATCATATGGAACTAGACTTATTATTAAAATTTTTCAACGGAAAAGTATTTTTTTTAGTATACTGTACATTACTTTCAGTGTTCAATGATGATGTATTACTATGCCAAGGATTAGCATCTGTTACTGAAAAATGATTGTTTGTACTCTGAAAAAATATTTTTAAGTATGTTGAAATAAATTTGATCTTTATTACCCCGTTTACTATTCTTGTCTAATTTGTGAATGCAGTTTTCACCCTTGATAATCCTAATTATTTCTGATATGTAGACTAAACTTATAAATACTGTAAAATTTACAAAATAGAATAAAAAAAAAAGACTGAAATTATGTGATATTTTGCTTCTATACTGCGATCTTAGAAAGCATTCTTAAATATTTTTATAGGTTTAATATTTAACTATGAAGTTTTTTGAATAGATATAAATTGTCATTCAAAATGGGTATCAAAATGTAAATTTATGCAAATTTGTCAAATACTTAATGTTTTGGAAAATTGAGCTTGTATTCCATTAAATACTGCAATTTAATTTCCAAAGGGCTGTTAAAAGTTCCTGAGAGTTTTATTTTATTATCACAAATTAAAGTTAACGAACAGACAGGAGTCTTTATTTGTAAGTATGTCGAATTAAACTTGATATCGAGTTAGAAATAACAAGGAAGCAATTCCGTTCCTTGTTATAAAAGTAAACCGCATATTGTACAGAATGTTTGATAATATTTGTAGAAAGAGTTAATGTCACAACGTGCATTTTGTTATTTTGTTTTCATGACTAAAAACCTGGGGCACCGGCAGAAACCAATCTAGAATTTTTTCCAGTATCTGCATAAACAAGAAAGTTATTTAGTTAAAACACCATTATTTCGTTTTCAGATGTTTTTTTTTTTAAATAAACTAAAAAGAGAACATAATTCTACATGCATAATTGTTTTATTTCTGTGTAAAAAAGATGTTACAGAAAAATTTTTTTTTAATTATGTTTTTTTAAAAACTTTTCTAGTTATTAATTTATTAGTTGAATAGTTCTGATTTGAAAATACTAAATAAGTAAATGCAACTATAATGATATGAAATTTGAACTTAATTATTTTATTTAATACGATATATTAGTACAAGGGTATGGATATAATTATTCACATTTAATAGCAATGTTATTATCATATTATTCGATTTTTCAAAAAGGCGGAATAGAACTGGAATTTAAAATAATTTTTCCGATAGAAAAATAGTTAGTTTATAGTGAAAATTATTCAAAATAACTTTAAAGTTTAATATTGTCTAATAAAATATTTTTTCTAGTTCTGCTTTTACTATAGCTACTATAATCCTCACTGTGCGTTTAAATTTGTTTCAGTATTTTCGAAGATGTTCATGGAGTATTTCGTTTAAATAATAAACTTTTTAAAATAATTTTTTTTCTTTAGAATTAAAATTTTTTAAACATTACTAAGAGCAAATGATGTGATGTAAAATTAGGCAAACATTAGGAAATATGTTCCTTCCTTTTCTTGGATATAAACAATTTATAACCTATCTGGATAAATATTACACGTTAATGTTTGTAAACCCAAGGGTTGGATCGCATTTTTTTGTAAATTTCAAAACAAGATGGAGGATAAATTATAAAAGTGAAATTAAATAGTAACGGATGATTTTTACATATTTTGATTTATGTATATATAATCATAATAACCACGATAAATCATTTGACATTTAAACAGCTGCTTGTTATTGTTTTACTTTTCATGCGTACATTTACTTACGTTATAATCATAAGTAAACACAAATTAATTACTATAGTTACAGAAGAAATAATTACTAAATTTAGATGAATAAAAAAGTCGAACCTATTCTATTCTGAAACTTATCGATTCAATAATAGTACCTTATTGAGGTCAAATGTGCAAAAAGTGAACTGTTTCGAATTAGCCACAAACCAGTAGGAAACTGTTATCAATCGGGGGAAAAATCTTCAAATTTCTAACATTATTCGGGATAGTAAAGAAATAATTCTAAAGGAATAGCATATTTTAAAAAGCACCTAATACGTTATCGAAGTACGTAAATCTTTATTTAGAATAAGTTAAAATTTCACACAAATTCGCTGCTATAAGGGTTTATATGCTGCTATACAAATTCACTGAATTTGGGATGCAAATCAAATGAACAGAAGAGCAGAAAAAAGATAGACAGCTTGTATAACAGTCTTCCCAAAATTAACTAATTAAAATCAAGGGTTCCATGTTCAAAAGATTGTTAATCGAGTTCAATATGACACTAGGTGTAGTCAGAGCATGACACAAAACATTGAAAAATAATCATAAACACAAATAATCAATTAACATTTTATTGATTAATATGTTACCTCTGAAACTATAAGAGAAATATAAATTTAAATGTTGATTTCTTAATAATCAACATGCACCCATCTGCAATCAGCAAACGATTTGCAGGCTGTCAGGCACAGCTTTTCTAGTTAGCCCCTGTTTCTCAAACTGTGAGTTCGCCCCATAGTACACATTCACACTGATATAATACACTTATAAATGTATTCATGTACGATGTATTTCATAATTAATTTAACAGTACTAAGTTAAGATTAAGTTTAATAATTACCAGTGACCTATGGGCATGTCATAAATTATATACAAAATGTAATATTTGTCTTGATAATTTGTACAGTTTATAATTAAAGTCGTGTTGCAGCTTTACGTCAAAGTATATAATTATTGAATTCGAATGCATTTTTATTGTATAAAGGGAGGGGTTGATGAAAATTTTAATTGAAAATTGGGTCGCAAGTATAGAAAGTTTGAGAAGCACTAATCTAGGTGATTAAATGAATGCATCACGTGCTGGCATTGTAAACGTCAGCTAACGCTTTTTACACGAGTGAAAACCTCATTTTATGTACTAAAGCTCATCGGCATTTCACTTTTCCACTATTTTGAGATGGCAGTTAAGTATTCAATAAAATTTTAGGAAAAACCTCATAACAGATACATTATTTTTAGATATTATTATTTTGAGAATATTTTTAATTAGTTTCATTACTTGGGAAGATAAAACTCATAAAGTTCATTAACAATAGTTTTAAAGTTGTTGTGCAACAACAGTATTTTAGTCAAACTGCTTATTTCATAATCCGACGAGTAACTGCACAAATATATGCATTGAACTGTCTTCAAATTGAATAAAAAGCTGATGTTATGATTATAAGAAAACAACTTTGGTTTGAGAAATAAATAAATATCGAATTTTTGAAATTACTTAGAGAATCTATTACATATTTAATTCTCAAAAATTCAGTTGTTAATAATACCCATGATATTTCCGAGGGAATAAAAGGTATATCAATGATATATTTTTTACCCAAAAGAGGTTCATTAAATTCAAAATTGTTTTTGTGCTAAAACTTTTTTTTAAAAAAAAGGTTGAACTTATTCAGCGATTATTTTCTCTTAAAAAGTTATATTTATTTACTTCATTTAAACTTACAAAATTCGCAAGAAAAATACAGAATTCCATCCACTGACCGATATTTGATTAAATATGTACAACATTAAGATAATATTTGAAATTAGAAGCTCATTCTCAGTATTATCTACTTGTAAAATGCTTATTCTAAATTTTTCAAGAGCTTCAATTTGGAGTTTTTCTGGGATAATAAAAACATAAATTTCTTATAAACTGAACCTCGAAATCAAAAGTTTTCTGCTAGTTTATGACATTAAATAAAGGCAGTCTCCCTTGTGTGTTTTCCAAACGTTTGCTTAGCTAATAGAAAATTTTGAACCGAATAATTATGTAAATTTCAAGAGTATAATAAACAGAATTTCAGCTATATTTACTAGAATCATTTGATGCTGAAAGGCAATTACAGTTAACGATCCGTTCAAAGTACGCCTGAAAGGCCTTTTCTAATTAGAACAGCAGGGACTTGCAAATGTCGGTATATATTGTTGAGCAACATTGAGAGCACATTAATCTGTAACAGATAACAAGCTTTTATGCATGTATTGAATCTATTCTATTTATTGTATAGAAAATCTAAGCTCTTTATGCTATTAATACATTTTATTATTATTATTTTACTTATTGCTTCTTAAGTAAAATGCAAATAAAACAAATGTAAAGAACAAAGTTTTTATTAAATACTTAACTCTATGCTTATAAATATTATTTCGTAGTAAACTTTTGAGTCTCATAAGATGCCACTGCCTGAAAGTCGGTGGTGAAAGAGGGCTCGGTGAAGAAAATAGATAAATTTTATTTATGTACGTAGTACGATCCGAAAATTCGGGGACTGCGGCCATTGCTGACGACGAAAGTAGGTACCTAAAGTTTTACCACTTGAAATGGATTCTCCCAGCCCTTCCCTACCTGGCTAGGTTGGTTTAGTTCATGGCGTGTGACCGAACTGCACCAGCATCTGTTATCTTCCGAAACCTGTTAGCCTTGTTCCGCGATATAAGAAAGATGGCCTTTCTTGAACAGAGTTGAACGTTAAATTCTATCAACGCTTAACGTGCATAAAAACACTTTAGCCCTTTCATGGTATCCTTACACTACTTGCCTTATGAAAACAATGGAAACAAACATTTCACTCTAATTAAATACTTAAAAAGCTATTCAAATTATCAGAAAAATATTACCTATGTTATTTAAGTATTTGTGAAATTTAACATCTCGGCATTTGTTAAAAAGTATTTTAATTCAAATGTAATTTTATGTTTTCCATTTTTTTGTACAGAATACCTATAAAAATCTTGAACAAAATTTTGATTATTTTGAAAAATTGATTTTGCATCACTCCAAAATTATTTTTATGATGTATCCTATATTTTTAATTCAATTAATAAGTTAAAAATATTATGATTATAACAAAGTTTCTTGTAAACGAGTGGAATTAAAATAAATTTTGAGAATTCTTCAAATTTTTTTTAATAAAAATTAATATTTTAAACAGAAACACACTATTATTTTAAAACAGGAAGTTTTGTATCCCTTTCTAGATGTATTTATTCAAATTAATACTTTACAGCTCTATATAATTCTGCATAAAATAAATAAAGACTTTAGCTTTAAAAAAAAGTTTGCTTCATCCTTTATTAAAAATAATTTGAGTAATCACTTCTTAAAAGTAATCATAACTAAGATATAAAAGGAAACAATTAACAATTGGTAAAAAATATTCGAAAAAAAATGGGGGGTTTTGGGGTTTCCAGTAGAAAAAACACCCTTGTATATTACATCACTCAGTAATGACAGTTTTGTTTTGAATCTTACAATTTTTTTCGTTGATAGAAAAAGAAATTAAAGACGAAAGACCTGCAAATTCTCATTGTGAGAATATCCAGAACAGTTGCACGGTATATAATTGGTTGAAGCAGAAAGGCAGTTACAATTAACAATCTATGAAATGTTTGCCAGAAAAGCACTTTCTAATTAGGACTGATAGAATCTGGGAAAATCAGAACGAATTGATCAACGTTTACACTGTGAGGAACACAGTGGTCATTTCATTTAGCTAATTTTATTCGAGAATTAGTGAACTTCATTGGAAATAGTGATTAGAATTAGCCGAATAGCAATAATCTGTTATGTTTGGAAAAGTTAAGTTTATTGAACCGGAACACATTGCAACGTATTTTAGGTGTGCAGATATAACTGAACTCTGTAAGTGAACTTTTATTTTTACTTTAAACACGCTGTATTAGTACTGGAATTAAAGCTTGAATTTGTATATTTAGTGCACTACAAAATAATGCGTGTTCAGTAATTAAAATACCTCGTATAAAGTCCAATATTCATTCATTAAAAAAACTAATGAGAATAAAAATTAAAACTCTCTCTTAAAGGTGTACGTGAACTTATAATAAAAATTAGTCCCCTCTCCCCTCTTTTGTATTAAATATTTGAATTATTTGCATTTCTTCCCTTACAAAATAAAATATATGCGCATAAAAGATTAAGAAAAAATTTGTTTAAATTAACGGGAATGTTAACATAATTTTATTTAAATTGAAACACTATTTTATCATCTTTCTCTTAACTTTAAAAAAAAACTGTGCTCAAAATGAAGAAAATCTGCATATTTCGCGACAAAAAATTCAACAAAATGTAAAAAAAAAAACTGCTTCAAGATATAGATGCAAATTTTCTACGTCGATCACGTTAGTGTAACGCGTGTGGAGGTGGAGCTAATCCAGTAACAAAATTCATAAGCGCGCGTACCGAAATTCGCATGTTTTGTTCGTCAGCCCACCTCAATAAAATTTCTTGGTGTTATTTTTTCAGTTTCGGTGGTTAAACAGAAACTTAGGTGTTAAAAATGAGGTATTGCTAACATTTTGGTTATGCAATGAGGTGGTCAATTGTAAGTAGGTTAGAATAGGGTCAGTCCCAGATCCAGCTGTGTTGAGAATCCAATGTAGTTACCAGTATCGTGTTTAACTTATGCAAACAGTTTCAGGATACCAAATCCATCGAGAGAAAGCCTGGACAAGGTTGGCCAAGAGCCTGGCTAGAGAAGATCTCCATTTGTCTATTATAGCGAGGCATAACAGGGATGATGCAGCTTCTCAGACCTATCGGGAGGTATGCGGCCATAGGAATCCAAGTTTCAAGGATGCCTTTTTCCAGAGGATCTCTGGAAAGAAGGCTGTTTGTTAGAATACCTGTTATTTGCATCCCACAGTTCGGGGGAAAGTAGAGTCAGCTTAAAGTAGTTCATAAAACAGAGATTGGAGGGCGTATTAATAGGTGACCATGCTCTTCATTATTGAGTCCTGGTTCAGCCTAGCCAGTGATTATTGCCCTACTTTCATATCGAAGGAAGCAGGTACTACTTCTCCTCCAACGTCTGAGAAATCAACTGACAGTGAAGATTTGATGGCGTGGGCAGGCATCACGTTGAATGGCCTCACACACTCCAGGTTTTTGAAAGAGGCACTGTGACTGCTGTGAAGTACAGGGATGCGATCTTGAAGACATGTGTTAGCCTTTTCACTGGTGCAGCTGGTTCTGTTTTCATTTTAATGGATGGCAACGCAAGGCCACATAGAGTTCATCTAGTCGAGTAATTTTTGAAAAGATAGGATATTCGCCAGATGGATTGGCCAGCAAGATCTCTGAAGCCCAACTTTATGGAGCATACCTAGAAACCCTGAGGATGTCAATTCCAACTCGCACCCCCTCCCCTTCGGAGAACCATTCAAGACCTGAAAAGAGCGTTGCTGAGCGAGAAGGACCAATTCCCACATGAATCCCTTATTTCCAAAACAAAATCACGATACGAGACGAGAGGAGGGAAGGAATCATTCCCTTAATTAACTCCTTTTTTGTTCTAGTCTGCAACCACTATTTCATAGCGTCCAACTCCAATGTTATGCATGATCAGGTGATGTGTATTATAATTGTTGAATGGTTATTTTTTATATTGTGTCAACCCTATGCACAAACACATTTTCATTAATATATATTCAATAGTTCTAGAGGTAATCAAATAAACTTGAAAATTCTCTTAATTTTGAAAACCACAATGCATCGTCACAAAAGATTCCCCAGCGAGTTGCAATAACGCCGCATTATATATCAAGAGTCGTATTAGAGATGTACCATGTTCAAGTGACGAGCACGACACAACCTCTCCGACTACTACGTTACAGTTGCAAGGGAACTTTGAGCTCGATAAATTTAAAGGGCATCAGCACCTTCTACAAGGCGAGTCTTTAGTGGCACTAGAACTTGGATACACGACAGGATAGCTACTTGTTCAGTCTTAACCACAAGTATACCACAGCCAAAAGATTGTCCCTCTGTCGGAAATTTAGTTAATTTAAAGTAGTGCATCTCTACTATTTTGTACTCTACGTGTTTGAAAATAGTCCTTTCAATTAAAAATCAACTGATTAAAAGTTCCTTTTTTAAAAAAATTAAAACTGAAAAAAATTATGTCATTTAAAATTTTGCAGCATAAATGTCCCCGTATAAATGTCCTTCACAATCATATGAAATAGTCGACCATTATACTGAATATGTGTTATGTCTGCTGTTATGAATGTTACACTAAGCCTATTACGCCTGACTTCAAATCACATAAATACACATCGTTTCTTAATACCATGACTAGATGCCAAAGTTAAGACTGGGGCTAACACCTTAACCTGTATACCTACGAGTAAATTATTACCTATAGTTAAGCGATGAAGCGCAACAAAATGATTATTTTTCTTTCAATCCAATTTTTTCAAAATTATTAAAATAAAAATGCTAACTCTAGTTCATTCCAACATTTAACCTATTAAAACAAGATGCTAAAGATTTTTTTAAAATTAAATACAAAGACGTAAGCCTGTTATCATTTTGCTCGTATTTATTAATAGAGGATTTTTTAATTATTTATTTATTTATTTTTGTAAAAATTTTTATAATAAAGAAATATAGATTGTAAGTCCTCAAATTCTTTACATTCTTTAACGAAGAATTAGATAAAAAATTAAGTAAAATAAAAAGATAACGAATTTTTGTGTTAAAAACAATGCAAAAATAAAAAGATGTGGTTGACGTTTTAAAGTTATTATTATAATCATTATTAGCTATTTTTTGTAAAATACATTTTAATTTTAATTTTAATAGATATTTGTGAACAATTTGTTTTTAATTAGGAGTTGTAGTTTTTATGAACCTAGGGAAATGCAAAAATCTCTAGTTTTACATGAAATCAAATGATTAAGTTCAAATTATTTATTCAATAAAAATGATTTGCTGACTGATTTAAAAATTCTAGATCTGTTCAGAATTTTAACATACATAACTTGATTTAAATTAAATAAGGATAAAAAAAATCAATTTTTTCATTTATGTCGTTTATTAAAATTTCGATGTTTTGTAATTCAAAATATGTGTAAAATAAATTTTTAAAAAGTGCATCGAAAAAAGTTAAATATAATTTCAATTTAAAGAGTTGTTTTAGGTGCATTAAAAACTTTTCCGAACATTATGTGTGAATAGAAATATTTCTGAAAATACCGCGCAAATAATATCTCAGAATTTAATATATTTTTTTCCCCTTTGAGATTCTTACAGTTTAATTAAAACACATTTTTTCCTTTAAATATGCTAATACAAGTGAGCCTGATAGGAACAAATAACTAAGACTTTATCTTGTAACATTCTAATATTATTATAAATAGATTTTTTTCTTCTGAAATTATTTTTTTGTAATATTAATAAATAAAGATGTAAAAAAAAATACAAAATTTACAAATAAAAGAAATTCTCTTCCTCAGTTACTATAAAAAATAAAGCAGTAGTTAATTAACTTCACAGAAAAGAATTCCATGTTTTATAAAAATACTATTTATTTACGATATTATTATTTAAAACTTTTTTCGATATCATAATTATTCATTAAATAAACGTTTTAATATCGTTATATTAATCAAAAATTAATTACTTTTCGTAATATAAAAAAATGTTGTAAGAATATTTATTCAACAATAGACTATGCTATCATTTTCTTTTTTATATTATAGGTAAGTGGATCTTTATCATCACTAAGGGAGTTCTTAATGAGCTAAAGGAAAATGCTAGGAAGGCTTGTGTTTTGCTGAAGCATTAGTTGCAAAAACATCTGGTAATACTATTATTGAGTTTCGTAGGAATTTGTATTGGAAGGAATATTGAATATATGAAACTGTAATGTATTAAAACAATATGTAAAAAATCAGAAATTTAATTTTTTTAGAATTTGGATAAGAAGCTTTATCTAGTTTAAAAAAAACATTTCATACACATTTAAAATAAAACTGTTGAAAGATTTATAATTGTATTATGTTTAAATATACACGCACATCTTACATTTTCTTTAAAAAACAAAATGTGATGAATATCATTGCTCAAATTAGGGAAATATCTTTATAATGTTTAAATTTTATGATAAGCAAACAAATGAAAATGTGTTGAAATATCAATGCGTAAATTGTACGGAAAAAATAACGAAGCACTTAAAAGTCAATTACATTTTGTGCTTAAAAAAATCTTAAAATAAATATTCTTAAATATAATTTAAATATATTTTCACAAGTACATTATCTTAAAATATGGATATTATTGCTCATGAAAATATATTCTCACTCTGAAGTTTACATGACTGTTTTCCAATAGAATTTTTGGTTTATTTTCAGTTCAAAGTAGAAATAAATCACCCTAATAAGCAGAAATATATTAACTTTTTTAAAGAATGTGAATTTATTTTCTGCATTATTTTCGTGAATTCATTCTTAGAAAATGCAATATGCATTTGATGTAATTGATAAGCTTAAGATAATTACTTTTATTAATACACATATGAGAAGCAGAGCGTAACTGTATGCCATACACAAAATATGCTAAACGTTTTCGGTTTAAATAATGAATGATAGCATTTTGGTTAAATAAAGATAAACATTTGATTCAGAAAATAATTTTTGTGTTGTAGATATTTCTCTCAATAATTAACTACTAAAAGGTCCAAATGTTCCCAAACGTCATACAAAAAAGTACACACAAATGAAAGTCATAAATAAAGTAATTTCATGTGGATAAAATAAAAGATTTTGATTCATATTTGCTGCTATTAAAGATAAATATAAACAACAAATTTAGTTATAAAAGTCCAATGTTTTTTGTTTTCCCGTAATTTCTAGCTTTATTTTAGCGTAATTTTTGATTATTAGTATTTTTGTTATTTAGTAAGAATACTTTTTTGACTATGAATGAAGATGTACTTTATTTTCTTAATACTAAGTTATGCAATACATGGGAACAATTTTTTAATGAATGTATTATGCTTGTTGCTTTAAGATATATAACAAATTAAAAAGAAAAGATAAATATGCATACGTTCTTGTTGTCATTGAAAAAAAATGTGCTTTAAGACTTGATAAATAATTATTGAGTTTAAAAGTGTTTTTTTCCCTCTTAGCGAGAGCTTAATGTTTTCCTTTTTCGCTAAAAGGAATATTGTTTCTGTCTATATAAGGAAATTAAAATTTGCGTACAGAAAACTAAACTTTTATAAAGTGTACTTATGTTTTTCGTTAATGATTTATGTAAAATGGTGCAATGCACTAAAACTTTAAATTCTTTTCTGAGTCCTGAAAAAAACCAATCTTCAAAAGATTACTTTAATATCGCCAAATATTTAAAACCGATGCATTTAATTATCTCTCTCTCTCCTCTCTTTTCACAGACTTTCTTATCCCCACACAAAATAAACTCGCGTTTATTAATTAAAAGGATAATCCAGAATCTCACGGAAATCGAAAGGGGTATATAAGAAATGGTGACAAATAAGTAAAATTATTCACATGCTTTCTGTAAGCAGGTCAGGGCCCTAACTTAATGGCTATGACACAAATAACGCATGCGGATGATTATTTATTGGCCACTTGAAGTAGGGGGAAGGGTCCTTAGATGAAAATACTCGAGAAATGTAAAATTGCTCAAAGTGTCGTCTGTAGGCTTTGACAACGATTCAAAAATGACGGAAATGCCAGCAAACGTTTCAATGCAAGTTACGTTCAAACGTTTCAATGCAAGCTGTACAATAGCGTATGAAGACCGCGTCCGACCTGTCTCGTCAGCTATCTGTAGCCAGTACAACAGTTTCAAGACAAACCAGATACAGACATTTGGGACATATAAATGTCATATGATTTCCTTTCACGGCAATTCACTGTCGCCAGCGGGTTGCCTGGATAAGAGAACATGCAATGTAGACTTCATCACAGTGGACTTGTGTGGTGTTTTCCGACGAGTCCCTATTTAGCAAACCGTCTGATTCTCGACGGACTTTCATGTAAAATAGGCCAGGTACCCATTATCCCCAAGACAACACCATTGAGTGGCACCGTTACAATGAGATGCAGGATTTCTTTTTTTTTCCCCGAGGGGTGGGGTTATACTGGGCTCTAGAACAGATTTGCATGTTCGTATCGGAACCATGAAAGGCCAAATTCATCCTGACATCATTCTTAAACAGCAAGCGTGTTTACTTAGGAGTATCATGAGTGCAGAATTTGTGTTTATGGATGACAACGGCCATCCTCACCGAGCAAACATTGTAAGGGGATGTCTTCAATCTGAGGATATCCCCAGAGAGGGTCAGCAGTCTCACCTAATTTTAAACCAATAGAACATGTGTAGGGCATGCTTAGCCAACGAGTTGTAGCTCGACAACCACCTCCTACATGTGAAACGGAACTTTGGAGAGCATTGCTTAATGAGTGGAGTAATATTCTCTAAGATCTGCACGATAATCGGATTCTCAGCATACCTAGGCATTTTGCAGACTGTATTTCATCACACGGGAGATGTACAATGTATTAAACAACATGCCAACCAAATAATACTTTGTAAAACATGCAATTTTTTTGTAATTGCTTCAGGGAACAAAAATATTAGCTTTCATGAATGGTATGATGCATGCAAATCTTATTTGTTCTTTATCTTTTGTTTAATAAGTGGACTTTATGAATAAATCCCCTTTATTTTGTTTCTGGAGTTTTTTGCTGGCATTATCCTTACTTTATGGACATTAGTGTAGTTTCGTACTGTAAATTTTGCTTAAATGAAACTTATCGACCAACTTCTTGATATCCCTTGATTGCATACACTCCAAATAAACAAAAGCATGATGCATACTAATGATAATCTTATTAAAAATAAATGATTTATAAACGAATACTTTGAGCAAAATAAATTAGATGAGACGATAAATATTGATCAAATAGAGATCTACAAGATAAAAATTGCATTATACTAATTATAGATGTGCCAAAGCAAATAAATATTTGATTGTAGCTACCGCATATAAAATAAGAATTTGTGATCTTAGGTTCGACTTTTTTAATATAAATTGTAATTCAGGTTGCTTTTGAACAAAAATCACATTCGTTATTAGGTATACAAACTGGAAAATATTTGATAAATGTTCTTGATTTTGGTTTTCAATAAGAAAAGCTAAAACAAGTATTACAATTTGTTTTATATACGTAATGTAATTTATAGAATGATCTGAATGATTTCTGAACATAAGTACGGATTTTGTGATCTGTTTCAAAAATGCAGAGTCACAAACTAAAGTTAATTATTTTATAAAATGTCAATCAACATATAATGATTTAATATAGTGTTAAGAATTCTGTGTAAAAGAGGTTTAAAATAGTGTAAATAATTTATATCAGGAATGTGTAATACGTTCATATCACTGTACGTTGTATTTATTTTATATAAAAAATTGTAACATTTGCAAGCAACGCCATTCCATACATTATAATGGCAACTGAATGAAAACTGGGCGATATAGCATAATTTTTGGAAACACTGATGACTTTGCGACCATTTTAGTGACTTTGACCTCCATTTTGGTAGCTTGACGATTATGTTGGTGACTCTCTTTGGTGAGTTCGTGACCCTATGGACTCTTTTGGAAACTATTGGAGAAATCTACTAATATCACGATATATGATGTACAAGAGGTTATTCTCTAAAGATCCTCGAGGAGTATAAATAGGGAGTCGCTCGCCGAAACTGAGTTAGTCTTGTTTTGTCCGTTGAAGAGTAATCTTGTTTTGACAATGAAGAGTCGAACAGTGATTAGTTTTTGCTTCGGCTTTTGAGTAGGATGAGCGAATGCTTGTCCTACTCACTCGTATTTTAGAGTGTCAATTCTCAGTGTCACTTGTATTTTGACATTGACAGTTGTGTCTGCGATGTAAAAGGTATAAATTCTTCTGAAATTTATTCTGCGAATATAGCTGTGGTATTTCAAGGATTGCTTTTCGACAATAAATTTCCATTGCTCCTGAAGGACTGTCTTCTTTTTTGAGACAGGTAGCATAAAATCCTCGAACCCTATCTTCGTAACAATATAATGAGATGTAATACTACAGCAAAAAATAATAGAAACCTAGAAAAAAACGTTTTAACTTTATACATTACGTATAAATTATACTTATGATACAATTTACCACAGATTTCGAATTAAATATTTTTTTTAATTAAAAAATGTGAAATAAAAGTTTTTTAAGCGTTTATCAAACTAAAGCTTTGTTACTTCTTTTGATTAAGATCTTAAATGTGGCCTTAAATAGTGCTCTTAATTGGTGAAAATAGCATTACATATTGCAGGTGGTAAAAACCTAGAATTAGTTATGTATCTAATCAAATAAGCATGTCAATCTATTGACAGAGATATCATTTTTTTGTTGTAACGATTGTTAAGATATGAATATTCACGTTAAACAGGTGTGTATTGTCTATTTTAATAGTTTGAGTATGTCAATTGACAACAAATCAAATAATTAAAAAAAAACTCTTAAATGAAACCCAAACTATATTTAAGAAATATAATTCTTGCTTTTTAGTATGTTACGCTGAAAGCCACTTTACTTCCGTAGTTAGTTTTAAATTCAGATGTTAAGATTAACGCACACAGATGAGAGAGACATAGAGAGAGAGAGAGAGAGAGAGAGATTTGAATGTATTAAGCAATTTTAGATGGTTTTCACTTAATATTAAAGAACCAGATTTAATCCAAAAACTCCTCTGTTTCGAAGAATAATCAAACAGTATTTAAATAAGCATGTTGTTACAGTTAGTTTACACTTTTATTACGAAATATCCTTAAAATTTCAGAGTAACACTAGCACAACAAAACAGAGTAACATAATAAAAGAAATAATTGGTTTGCATCGATGTATAAGAGACAAAATATGAAACATATATTTGCAGAGAAAAATGGTAGATACATATAAAAATAGGTAATATAATATAAATTTTTACGCCTTAAAATTCACATTTCAAAACAAAATTTTAATACTTAGGCATTATTACATTTCTTGAAAAATAATCAAAGTTAACATCCTATTATTTAACTTTGAATTGAGAATACTTAGTTCAAGTTAATTTATATGTGCAGCCATCAGTAGTGAAAGTGTGTCAAATTATTCATAAAAAAAAATTGGCAGTTATAGAGACTGCCGATAGAAGTGAAAACTTAGAACTTTTACTATTGCAATTTGAAATTTCATAATGTTTGAATTGAAATTATCAACATCAATCTGGTTTTCACATCCATTGACACTCCGAGCAATAACTAAATGCATGTTTATATGGTTTTTTATTATTCAAATATATTACGGGCTGTACAAGATCATGACAAAATATAAAAACAATTCAATTGAAATAACAACTAATATACAATCATAATATTTATGGATAGTATTTGTGTTTACTTAAATTTCAATGTACTTGATTTTTAACATTATTTTAATTGTTTGCACCATTGCCATTATTAATTTCAACAATACTTAGACTTTCTGACCTTCAATTATTTCATTTTGTTCTAAAAAAGATACAATAGGCTTATGGTAACTGAAGTAAAAAAGGAAAATAATTGATTCAAATTTATCTAAGTATCGCGTAAAAACCGCATCTATCGTCGTTTTATATTTTGTAGTAATGAGTTTTCGATCATTGGATATATTTATATTATTTCATTTAGAAATCCAATTAGTGGTAGATTTTTATCATCTGCAAAGTTAATATTGAAGTCTCCACTTAAAATCATCGGTACATTATCATATTTATTGCCAAATCTTTTTTCGAGTATTTCAGAACCTTCTTTTGTATAAACCATCAAATTTTCGAATAAAAATTGTTGTATCGGTCTCATAAATTTTCCAGGCGAAATATAAATGGCAACCATTAATATGTATTGCCCATTCTCGGAATCGCAACAAGTAATGCACAGTATATACACATTAAACTGTTCACTAAATCCATTCAATTTCACTTATAAGATATACACAGCACTATACGTCAGCTGTAAAGCTACAGATATACTGCTATAAGCATGTCGGTGACGTGAACCCATAAAATTTTCCCCTACCAAAAAGTGCCCAACGCCACTAAAGAAGTTTTCACTTCAAAAATCATTTGTGTATTTCTTACAAAGTTGTGTTTTCTTTTATGTTTCTTTTGCCTTGTGTACTAAAGCATATTCTATTGAAATTAATGTTATAATTATTATCATTGAATTCATGCGTCAAATTATTTAATTTGTTCACACTTCAAGAATAAGCTCAGATATCTGTCTAATTATATATTCTACTTTATGCGTGTTCTAAGGTATTTACGTTCTGAAAAGGTATTTAAAATCTTTACGCAATATCTTTTTTTCCTTATATACATATATATATATATTATATATATATATATATATATATAAGCATAAAAAAGTGCTTTACCCAAACACCGTAACGTAGATGACGTCTACCATAAAACTGTAACAAAAGAAAACCTCCCCACTAACCCTAACAAAAATTTACCGCTTGACCCAATTTTTCTCCCGTGTTAATGACTGTGTCAGGGTTAAGGCTTATCTTCTTAAAACGCGAAATATATTTGCTGTGAATGGATCCACCGAGAAGTTATCGGGACTTATCTGAACTCTGAGCAGTCAAACGTAAGGTGAGAGGTCTCCGGGGCAGATTTTCCTCTTGGGGCGGAAGAGTTTCTGATAAACTTTCAAACCGGGGCGTAATGTAAATTTAGAACTGGTGGAAAAACTTTCTATTTTCAGCATGGTTGATCATTTATGGTTATGGTGAGGCAAATATGGAACTATTTTTTAATGAGAAAGAGCTTATGTTGACTAGAGATTTAGAAAACATCTAAAGAGTTTGTTTGAACAAAAAATGTCAAAGTAAAGGCTTTTAAAAAGATTTAATGTGGGTTCAGATTAAATATTTTTAATAAAATTCCTCTATTTTTTATATAGTTCTATTTAAAATGTATGATTCAAATTTATGTTTATTTACGTTATTTTTTCATGATCTTATTTTGATTGTTTATTATTTAAATTATTCAGATGAATAAAAGGGAAAAAATAATGTATTCTTTGAGGATGGTTTTTTTTTTGTTTGGATTAAAAGTTAGAATATCTTATGAAGTTCGATATATCTTTTCAAACATTTTTTTTAAAATTCACATTTATTATATTTCTTTAAAATGCTTTAAAATAGAATGAATGAACAAAAAACAAACTGCAAAATATAAAATAAATTTTTTCCCATAAAATTATTTTTAAAATATCCATATTTTTCCCCTTTTTGATAAAAATATTATCATAAATATTTACTTCATTCAAAAAGTAAAGAAAACTTTGGTTGCCTGTAGTGTTATAGAACAAGCAATTTTCTAGCCAATTCATTTTCTGCTATTATATATGATTTATTTGCACTTATTAATTAAAATGATTAAAGTAAAGTATTAGGTATATTACAGTTTTAATTAAAATGACAGTCCTATTTCATACAAAATTTTTTAATATTGTTATATTCAATAGTTTGAAGAATTGTGGTATGAAGGAAATACGTGACTTAAATGACCAAAATGTCCTTTTAGCATAATTTTAAAATATATTTTATTATTCGCATTAAATTTTACAATAAAAATTCACTATAATTATATTTTCAATATAAATCTTATTGTCGCTTATTTTGTTAATATGTGTGTGTACTTGCATGTGTGAGTGTAACCCAAAATTTTGATTTTGTGAGATCTAATTATTACTTTCACTTTAATAAGTTTTCCAAATGCTTATCGTATTTAAAATACAAGATTTGTTTTAAAATGGCATATGTGTCATAATAAAAAAGAAGGAGAGTAAAACTTTCATGTTGGGATGGAAGTCAAATCTTATAATTTTTAAAATATCTAATTCATTCTGGTGTCTAAATTTTCAAATTGAAAAAAGTGGAGTCAACTTATATTGGGAATGGTTTTTTTTTCAATGGGGCTGCGCATTGGTATTTTAAACCTTTGCAGACTTAGTACATTCCCCAGGAGCTGGTACCACTTTTTAGAGTGCTGCACAATATAGGTGATACCAATTACAGCAAGTTATTTTGACGCCCAGTTTCCTCTACAGAGGGAGGGACCTGAGTTCTCGACGATGTGAACTTTGTACTAGGATTTAATTTTGCAGAGATCATCCAAGCCAAACAGACACTCTAAGGGTCTTTCACATGCCGATAATCATACGACATGGCCGCTGCCGATTTTCTGCATCAAGAAAATCCACCGACTTGGGCCGGGGTCGAACCCACAACCTTGGGTGTAGAAGGCCAGCTACAAACCGTTTACGCCACCCAGCCGGCTATAATGGAAATGTCGTGGTAGATATTTTTTTAAGTCAAAAAATTTTCCTGAATGCCTTCTGGGTATTAATCAATAACATATTTCAAATAGAATTAATTCAAGTGATAAATAGTGAAAAAAAAAAGATTTCAAATTTTGAATCTTTATTAAAATTTTAAACTTTTAATGTCTGATTATAAATTAAATTTTTAAATAAATAATTAAAGTTGATATATAAATTATATATTTTACCGAAATAAACTTTAATTTTATTTTTTTGGTACAAATTATTCGAAAATTTTATAACAAATATAGGTAGAATTAGTTTAATTCGAAGATTTTCTTACAATGAAATACTTTTAAAACTTCATAGCTTCAAATTACAATAACTTAAATTCATAATTTAAAATTTAATATATTTTTTACACAAAGTTATCCTCTATTCCCTAAATTTTTGCCAATTTATTCGTATTTATTAATTTTCAAAATGTATATTTTGAGTAAAAAATGTAGACACATTTACTATCTACAGTAATAAATAAATTTTATAAATATTTTGCGTTATTTAAAAGTAGAAAACACAAATAAAAATGTATTTGCTCCACACATGCAAAAAAAAAGTTATAGCGCTAGATAATTTTTAAAGAATTGTACGGAATGATTGTTAATAAAATTTTGTTTTACCATTGTGTTATTGATTTTATATTATGATTTGCTAATCAATTGATTAACTAAGCTTGTAATTCAGCGTATTATAAAACGAGACGCACTTCCTGCCTCTTCTTCTGGAAAGTGTGATTATTTTCTCAATAATTGAACACCTTTCTCATTATTAATGCATATATCCTTATGCAAAATTTTAGAATTTTTTCTTCTTTTTTATGGTTTTAAAATGATTTTAATTCGATTATCAATATGCAAGTATTCGTAAAAAAAAGGAATATTGTATACTAATGATTCACTAAGAATAAAGTTTACGTACAAATTTAAATTTTAAGCTACAAGGTATATATATTTTTTCTATTTCCTTATTTATATTTAAGAGAGGAATACACGTTAATTTACATTAACTCGTTTATTATATATAAAGAGTTTATTATATATAAGCAAGTTTATTATATATAAAATTCATATTGTTTGGATTCTAATAATTCTGCTTGGCATTTAATAACAGCATACATGGCAAATACACTTTTAAAAATCCATTCTACTATCTTACAATTAATTTATTACGATAAAAACTCGCACTTAAATCACATTACAATGTATACATATAATACATGTTAAATATTCTGTTTTAAAATATTCACTTAATCATTTGGCATAATTTTCCTATACGGAAAAAGACCAAAAGAATATTCTACGAGTCATATTAATATTTGACAAGTCATATGTGTAATCATTTATTTTTAAGTCAAACTTTTAAAAGAAAAAGAGGACAAAAGTTATTTTTAATAATCCTTTCCAGAAACTCGCATTTTGTTTTTGTAGGAACATTTGAACCACCTTTATAAATAAATTTATCGCAAAGTTTATTTAATTTTTTACGTTATGTTCAAAGTACCCCTTTTGTAGCATATTTAATCCAAGAAAAAATTTTACTATCTTTATGAAGATGCTAGTCTGACATTTAAAATGAAAATATATGTTTGGAAAAATTGAGTCCGTGCAATTTTTATTTTTGGTAGAAGACAGTTATTAAGGAATTGGTTATGAGTCCTGGATTTCCATTGGAAAAAATGAAACACTTACTAATTTTGTCAAAACTTATGCGTATAAAAAGATTTCCGTGAGATGAAAAATCGAAAGTTCATCAAAGTTAAAAATGAGAAATAATTTTTTTATTTAAATAATATGCACACTTTAGAACTTTTACATAGAGTTTGTAGTCTTTGCATCCAATTGTGAAGAAATTAAGACTTATTTTGCTTTCTTCAAATACTTGCTATAAAATTCCATAACTGTGTGGATCTCATAATTATAATAAAGAGCTTTTGATAATAGTCAAGATTTTTCATATAATTTTTTGACAAGTGTTTGAAATGATATTTGTTACAAAATTAAATGAAACTTTTCAACGAAGTAAATATTTAATGTTGTGATACAATCACCAAACGATTTTAATGAATCAATTTTAAAAGGAAATCATAATATGATTTAACTGAACAAATTTGTCAACTCTTTTCTTTCCAACTTTTCCTGCCAATTAAATCTTTTTCTGCTTATTTGAATTCTATTAAAGTTATTAGTGTGATATTTAAAACTTTTTAATGCATTAGTGGTTCAAAAGGGAATAATTCCATAAATATTGAAAGTATTTCCTTCAAATTTGAAGAATTTCATCTATTAGTGTGTGTTTGTGTGTGTATGTGTGACATTTGGAACTTGCTGATGTTCTTATTCTTCGAATCATTGTCACTATGTTTTTCGATATTAGATCTAAAAACTACACAAAAAAAAATCAGAAACTTTATTCGTTTAGAAAAAGCATTTTCTTCTTAATTTAAGAAAATATTTGTTCTTATTCGCTCAAAATTTGAGAGATCTATTGAAGATTTTTCGGAAAGCAATACCTTTCAGTAGTGAAAGTCTTTATATATATGGAGATTATATTATATGTACTGTTGGTAATTATTAAAACCAATTAACAAAAGAATTCATATATGTTTTTTTGAGAAAAACATGAAGAAAGTCGTAAGAAAATGTTTCTTGAAATAAATTTATTTTTCTTAATGAATATCATATTGATTTTTACTTTCAGATGTTCATTTCTTCAGTGTGAGAAACTCAATTATACATAAATATTTTCTCATTCTTTTTTATTATTATTTTCATGGGTTCCAAAAGATTTCGTTTTTCTGACAAATTACACTGATTCTTCTACACCCTTTTTCATTATTCTAATCGATAGAATATTTAAAATGATAATCCAAAATACAAGCATGAGAACTTTAAAAAATCCTGATTTCCTACTCCAATCTCTTCTTTGTTCTGAAAGAAAAACATTTCAAATTTTACGGTGAAACATAAATGCACACAATGTAAAATGGATGAATGAATATATTAAATCAACCATAATTCCGCAAATTGTTATCACTATCAATTGTTTTGGAAAGATAATAGAAAGTTATCAAAGGGGAAAAACCAAAGGCGAATAAAATTGTAGCCAAAAGACAATCTGATTTTTTTTTATTCATTCCATTGTATCTGACCTTTTTCTTAGCTTTTCTTTAACTAAAACCATTTCACATGCTCCGATATTATTTAATTTTATAAGTTGAATTCAATTCTATGAGTTTATTATGTTAATCTTTCAAATTTTCTCTTTATTTTCAATTATTACTTTACGTTCTCAGATACATTCAGTTATATTTTCATAATATGTTTAGTATCCAAAATCTGCTTAAAAATATTATAAAATAGAAATCTTTCAAAATAACTCTTTAATAAGAAATAATTGCATCAAACACAACTTAATAAACTACTAGGAAGAGAGGCAACTGATATAAATAAATCTCAATAAATTTATTTAAATAATATTCAACATAAATTTGTTTGAGAACTTTAATCAAATCTTCTATATCTGTAGAATTACAAAGATCTTCAAAGTCTTATTTACAAACACACACACACACACACACACACATATATATATATATGTCTGTGTGTGTGTGTGCGCGCGCGCGTCTGTAATTTACTATTCTGAACCACATAAATAGTTTATTAGAAACATGATATTGAAGAAAACTAATTATTTAAACTTTCTTCTACCTGTAATTAAGCCGATTAAGCTTATAATACAATATTTATAGATTTAAATTTTTAATGTGAGTTTTTAATCACATATGAACGTTACATAACAGCAACAATAGCCGTAGAATGTGATACATTATTATAAAACAATATTCTTCAACAATACAAATTCTCTCTTATTCATTTAAAAAATGAAAAACGTAATTCAACAATGCAAACGAAACAATTCTTAAGGACAATAATATGTAGAAGCTCTGAGGTTTCTTTCAGTTTAATAATCGTTTGTTGCTAAGTTAGCAGTGTTTTCGAATTTCGTGCGAATTTTTGAGAATTTTGAGATTTATTTTTCGTGGTTGTGTATCTTGATACAATCATGGCTTTTCTTTTCCATTTGGAGATCTTTTATTACTTGGCCATATGTGTTATGGTCACACTCTTCAAAGGATGTTTGCCTTCTTTGATTGATATATTTGGATATGTTTCTGTTATTGAAATGATTAAGATATGCTTTTTAATCAGCTTTGAAAAAATGAGCATGCAAAGAGTCGTATCGTTCTCAGAGCGTAAAAATCAAAACCGCTTAGTTCCGACTGTACACTCCCCATTGATTTTTCATGTTTGTCAAGCACTGGATATGAAAGTGCAATTAGCTCCAGAGGAATGTAGAAAAACTTGGAACCCAAAGAACAGTAAACGTTCGAAACCGAAACCAACTATTCCTGAAGTTAAATCTAAAATGATACATAGCTTTTGCCAAGCTCTCAATATCGAAGTAATGTTGTTGGCTACGACAGAGGACACTGGAACACTAAAACCAAAACCCCAGCCGAAAAAACCTTTGCCTATTATACGATCGGTTATGGTGTACGAGATCTGTCAGGCTTTGGAAATTAATACAGAACTAAATACCTCGGCGGAATTTCCAGATTTCAAATTACAAAAGAAAATTAAACGAAAAGAAATCATTCCTGTTGTTCAGTCTGAAGCAATCTTCAAATTTTGTGATGTTTGAATTTAAAAGTCACTCTGGCCAATCCGCCTCATGTTTTCAAGGAATGCATGATATTCAAGGAAGTCAAAAACTATAATTGATTCCACAAGAGATATTTTGCCACCACACTTTTACCATCATATTCATCGAAAACACGTTCTAAGCATAATTTTCTCATGGAAGAATTAAAAAAAACTACAATTATCGTTATTTTGTCTTGGCACATGCAATGGCTTCTCTTCAAAATTATATACTCGTAATATTTGTGAAAAATTCATTCATCTACAGGTTATTTCTTATAGCCTGTTGGCAAATATATACCATTCGCAACAAGAAAGTACTGCTTTATTGGAACAGAAACACTTTCTTCAAAAAAAATAGTTAAGATTTCATATAATTTACATTCATCTTACATCGACAAAAGTAGTCTGCAAGGTGGCTTTATGCATATTAAAGTGCAAAATGAAAAAGAATTTCGAAAAAGATTGGAAAAAGCTTTGGGTTAAAAACTGTTTTTGAGATGTATTTAAGAATGATTATTTGTTGAATTCACAAGAAGTTGAATTAAAAACATTATATTCTGCTTCGACTTATGTTTTATACAGATATTCAGAAACAGGATTTTCTACTCGTAAAAAAGAATTCTGAAGGGTATTTTAGTAAGAAGACACGAGTTTATAAATAAGCGAAGGAATCCAATAATTTTACTAAAATATTAGTGACTTCCAATAACATCCTATATTACGTGGAAGCTGAAGAAAAATTTTGAAACTGTTCATTATCTACCAACACCAGCATGAACAATTTAGAATGCATTAAGAATTCACGAGTTACTTAATCAATCGAACGGAAAGAAAGAAAAAAGAATGAACCTCCAAGAAAGACTCTTTAAGAAACTATGCGTCTATGAGTCATAGTTTCGCTTGCATCATTTAGATCAAAGAAGGAGAGTACAGAAAAAAATGTAAAAATGAAGGCAATATTAAAGCATATAGAAGGATACATGATTGAATAATCAATTCAAAGAAAGATCGAATGCTAATGAGTATAAATGCTGCCGTCAAGAAATGGATAGATCTTCTGGAGTTAATGATTTAATGTATAAGAGAGACAGGATGTATATTTTTACTTTCTGTGATGATTTGTTAGTTTTATAAAGCTTAGATCATTCTCAGATGAGAGATGCTTTTTTGGCGTCCATAATTATTGAAAATCAAGCAAGATGGAATTGTTACAGCTTCCAGATGCACCAGAAATGTGTAGCTAATATTTTTAAAAGAATTGAAATTGAAATTGGAAACAACTAAGTATGGTGTCAGGAAGCTTCTGAGGAACTTTAACGTCCTTTGAAATGTTGAACTTTATATGATCTAAATATTGCATAATATGTTTTAAAGTGCACACATATGTGACTTAATAATAAATAAATAAGAAATAAATTGTAACTTTATGTTTCTTAGATAACCGAAGGTAGACATGATCGGGAAAGTAAAAAGGAGATTCTGAAAAAGAGAACAATGTACCTACCTAGTAATCAAATACGGTAGAAAAATACGTTCATTTTTAACCAATACACAATAACCTACAACAAGGAATGTTTAAATAAAATGTTTGGACAGACAATGGACTATAGCTGGTCTGAGATGGACGTAATAGAACTTTGGTTACTCAACGATAGATGCCAAAAATTCCACTGTATGAAATAAGAAAAAGTTGTCATCCATTTAAAGAAGATGAAGAAATCCCATATCTCATATATAACTTTTGGTCCTGAGGAGCAACTCGTATTTCAACAAAATCATTTCAATGTTTGCTATCGAAAAATTTTCCTGTTCGAGATTCAACTTTTCTCTCTATATTTTGTTTCCACATTTTACTGATTAATTTGATAATTTGTATTTAGTTTCAATAAAATTTATTTTTTAATTTGACCTTCAGCTAGTTTTCATTTTCACTAAACTTATTTGATTATAGTATATATAAGAACTTTATATAATTCGTTCATAACGCTTGCACTGCTTATTTTTCCCTGCATTGTTCTTTCACCAATTCATTGTAGTCTTAATATTTGAAGTTTCGTTCAATAACTTAAAAATGTATTTGTAATACTTATTTGATCATTGGAAATGTATATAAGAATTTCTTTATTATTGCATATTCTTTCAATATAATTTCAAATGAGTTTATCCTTGAACTGTAAGGTACATTTAGAAGATACATACAGATGTTGTATAAAAATACATTCAGAAATAATTTTTGAAATATGCATAAATATAAATACCTTTTAAACATGCATAAACACTATGAGATTCAGGTTACTGACATATATAAGTACTTAGAATAATTGAAAAATATTAGATAATGTAATACATTATGAAAAAAAATAATTATGCATGTTTTGCAAAATATCATCAGGAACCATAACACAAATTACTAAAAGGGGGGGGGATATTGGTATACTCACTTGTATTTAAATATGAATACTTGATCAAGCTTTTTGATCTAATTTAACTCTTTAACTTTTATGGTACTATTTAATTGAATTATGTTTCTTAGCATAATTTAGAAATTAAATACAAAGTAGGTTAAAATTTTCTTGTCTTATCGACTTATATTAGATTTGTTCATGTAAAACGCTATTATCGGGTATCATTAAAATTTTTTTGAACAAATCTGATTATTTTAAACCCTTATAAAGGGAAAATTAAATGTTGGGAGGCAGAACCAGATGCTTTAAATTTCGATTTCATATAACAAGGAAACATTGAAAAAACACTAGAAGTTTGCAAAAATTAACTTTTGTTATATCTAAAATAAATCTTTATTAGGGACGAGAATCATGAAAACATGATTCCTGAATTATTGACCCAAGTTTGAGGTATTAACTAAAATAACTAACTTACCTTTTGTTAAAAACATTCATTTTTTTATTTGTATATTATTGCTATTGCTACAATAAAAGTCTGATAATATTGCGTGAAACTTTGTTTAAAAATATTAAGTTTATGTTATTAAATCCTAATTTCAATTTAATAAAAGCTTTTATTATTTCTTTTATTCTCTTTCTGTTTAGTATATATTTTATATTAGTAGCAGTTGTTTTACTTCTATACAAGTAGTAGCTGTATAAACCATTGTAAGCCAGTTGGTAAAGTAATAGATCGGATCATGCATTCCCGAAAACTGTGGGGTATTGGAGGGTACTGTGGGGGTATTGGAGGGTAGAAAACTATTGCATTGTACTCTTTTTTATGGGAAATTTAACAGAACAAAAAAAAAACAATAATCTTGAGGTGGTGGGATTTGAAGGCTAATTTTCCAGCTTAGCTCCTTTAAACACGATTAAAAATTATGTAACTTTAGTCAATAGCTCAAATGCTGTTTTAACTGCAATATAAATGAATCATATATAAAAATAATGGTTACCTCGGATATTCATCTTCTTAACAATTGCTCAGCTAGCGAGATATATCAACAATAGTCTAAAGTTACGTAAAGTTACACAAAGCAAAGATTTACTTTTGCATTTACTTGATGTGTTCATCAAAATTCAGAAACATAGACTTATTTGAGCATGTACTCTAAAAAACTGAGGACCACTGGATGCGTAATAATGTGGAATTCTTTTAAAATAATGTCTGGAGAAAACTCAGATGGAAACGATGATTTGCCGATTGAACAGTTTAAATGATTTAGAGAGAGAAACAGCAAATAAAATAAAAATGTAAATTCCATTGCTTAAAATATGTTGCAAATTTTTGCAAAATCGCCCAGTTTTAATCCGGGTATCATCGAAATTATAAGTAAGCTATAAGTGTGCACTATAGAAGATTTTCTAGAAATATTTGTATTAAAGATATTAAAGCACATAGTTTGTATTGAAGATGAATTTTGTATAATTTGTTATTTTATTTTAGATCCTTGATGTTCGTAGTTCTTTTGAATATGGAACAGTATCCTATTTCTTACAAGATCAATTTAAGATATATATATATATATATGTGTGTGTGTGTGTGTGTGTGACTTATATTATAATTATTTTCAACTTACTGAATCAATTATTGCGCGTTCTAAGAAAATAATAACATATTTTACTTTTAAGATATCATTTTTATTCGAAGTTTTCAATGATATACATACATCTGTTGTTGCTGTTGTTTCTTATCCCATGTGTGGTGTAGCTTAAAGCCAAAAATCGCCAAAAAATTCAAAAATAAAATAGGATTTCCTAAGACTTTGTCAATAGTAAAATTCAAGCAATTGAGAATATGACTAGAGGGGGGGGGGAGCCTAATCGGTCTCGCACATATGACATGAATGTAATTAATTTAAGCATTCCTATTGTCAAATTTTGAGGGTTAGTTTGTTATTTGTTCTGTTATTGTGATTATCATAGTTTATACATTCATCAAAAATAAGTATACAATTACAAATGAGTAAATTATAATCATATAATGGATGTTAAGTACTATTTATATTATAGATAATTTAACAAAGTACAACTGTGTGTGTAAAATTTATACGGCTTGTACTATATGTTCTTTCTTTCGTAACTCATAAACTCATAAGAATCTTAAGTATATTTACGATTTCAGGAAATTTAATTTCCAGATAATCATTGTAAATATATCTGTATATTTGAGAAAAAATAGATTTATTGGGAATAGTCATTCGAAAGTATGTTCTGGTAACAGTATTTCTCCATAACAGAGGCAATATACTCTACTTGCATTTACTATTGTTATTTGCTACAGTAACACTTGCATATACAATTTTTATTTGCTACAGTAACAGTTGCATATACAATTGTTATTTGCTACAGTAACAGTTGCATATACAATTGTTATTTGCTACAGTAACAGTTGCATATGCAATTGTTATTTGCTACAGTAACAGTTACATATACAATTGTTATTTGCTACAGTAACAGTTGCATATGCAATTGTTATTTGCTACAGTAACAGTTGCATTTACTATTGTTATTTGCTACAGTAACACTTGCATATACAATTTTTATTTGCTACTGTAATTATTAATTGCACATATATAGTGGTTTCTTTAAAAAATTTATTACGATGAGAATTAATCTTCGTCAGTCATGAGTGTGTTCAATAATTCCCAGTTATAGCTTTATCATCCATATCATCATTTTTATTTGCGTAACTGGTACCTAAAGCAAATATTTTTACAATTCATAATGGCTAATGATATACCCATTCACACATATGTTGAGAAAACAAATGCAATTGTGCCCGTAAATAATTTTTTTAAAATATTTGAAAGTCTGTTATAAAATCCCAAGTTTATTTTCACTTAAAAGCTACTATATTATTTCACTATAACAGTATTTGGTTTATTATAGTAAATAGTGAAAGCTTAATTCATAGTTCTGTAATAAAGTTTTTTTCACAAATCATGGAAATAATTTCAGATAATTTTACTTTAAAATATATAATGTGATTTACTGAAACAAGATTGTGGAATTTACGTTTTATTACTGAAATGTGGTAAGAATTTTGTAAAATTGTCTGAAACATGATTAGTTTTGTAAATGAGTTTCTATAAAATTTTATCCCAACGTTTCGAATTTGAATTTCTTGAAAAGTTATAAAGGAAGAAATTCATGATGCGCTTACTGAGCTGATATTATGACAGAGTCCAAATTGCTTCGGTTTGGAGTGTATAAACATTTTTATAACTTTCTTAACAAAATGAAAAATGGATATTAATATTTTTATGAGCCATTGCGAAAACATTATTTTTTCCGACCATAAAAACTACAAAAATGACTAAAATTTTTGTTGCGTCTGCAAACACTCGTTTGGGATGATGATAGGTTTATCAGAAACTGCAGAAACTTCTCAATTTTACTGAAACAAAACAGCATTGTGAAAATGCAAACTTGTTGTTTCAACCACTCTTTCAAAATAAAAATATTACTCAAGATGAAGAAATAGAGAAGTCATAAAAATAAATGTCTGAGGAAGCACAAAAATGGAGATTAATTTAAGGCTCTGCATATATGAAACGAGCTGGAATATTATGATTGAAACTTATTTTTCTATGCAATATGCTATAACCTTAAAATGTATGTATTAGAACATCAAATTTTTACTTAAGTTTACTTCCTTTAATTTTACTAAAATAAATTACATATTTAACATGTTTTTTACGTAATTTTTTGAATTCATGCAATATGTAAAAAGAATAATTAAATGCTGATAAATATACTATTCGTTTTATTTAAAAATAAATTATAGTTTTAAAAAATTTAAAAAACACTCTTTTATAGTTAATCCAACTAAAATGTAAAAAAATAATAATTCTTATTTTTTGAATAAAATTATAAAAACGAGAAAATTAATGTCATTGTGGTAAAAGCGTGGGGTGATGGATATCAATAGTTATAATTTCTTACTAGTTCTATTCCAAAATGCAGAGTAAGTGTAAAAATGTGTTGTTGTTGCTTATGCCACCTGATCGACAGTAACATCAGATCCAGGTCCACGAAATTCATCGCGGCTAAGGGCTAGAATTTTATGCCTGTCGTTGGTAGCCTAAGCATTGCGTAGAAGTATAAATATGCGTAGAAATTCTTAGGCAGTGTTACATTGTTATTTTGGTGCGTAAGCAATTCTTCTAACTTATTGGGTTTCAGGCATTCATAATAATTTCAGCATATATTTAATTTGTTACACATGATTTAAATATAAATATTCACAAATGTAAAACTGTGTATCGTACTTAACATTTTAAAAAGCAGATCCTTTACATTAGAACAAACATGATGACTCATTTTTGACTCCCAATCAGTTAGAACAAACGATTCTATTTCGTTGCTATCACAACCAGTGATGGAATAACCTTAAGAATAGAAAACCAAATGCTAATGTGATACTAAAAAAGGTATATAAGAAAAATAATGGTTGATTAAAAATAATAAATGATATTAGCTGTTATTTAAAAAAACTTGTGTCATTTCAAGCCACAATAAGCTCTTATTGACAATGAAGCTCAAAGAATATTGTTGAAAATTATTTATTTATTATGTTACGGTTTCTAAATAATTTTTAAAACTTTACAATGGCTTATGCAGAAAACAATAAGGATTTATGGGTTATATTAATAAATTATGAAAATAATCGTTTATATTTAAGAACTACTAAAATATAGAATGCATTTAAGTGGGTATATAAAAAAATAACGTCTTTACATAATATTATCGCAAGCATTCGAATATTCTGTTGTGTTCTTTTCGACTTTCTCTTTTTTTAAAGAAGATATGTTTCTTTTCATAAAGGTTTCTGAAATAAATGCCAATTGTTTACGTTAACATCTACTCTAATTTTAAAACAAAAATGGAAAATATCGTTTGAGTATACTTCCAAAACGAAAAAAAAAATGACATTAAAATTCACCGTGAGTAAATTATCTCTTTACAATATAGTTCCATTAGTGAAGATTTGGAAATCATTTTAGTTGAATGCTTTTAACAAGCGATGTGAATGAAAAATTAAAGAAACGCTCTTCACTTCATTTCTTAACTTAAGGGCATGATTTATTTTGAGAAAATATATGCAAGTGTAGAAGAAGAAACACAATAAATCACAATGAAACAATAATGACAAATAATAATAGTGAATGGAAGAAGACGAAATGAAATGATACAAATGCACATTACTTTTTAAATTTTGAATAACCGAATAGTTTAATTAAACTATTAATAGAAAAATCATTAATCTGAATTGGATTTTGTAACAAGAGAAAAATAAAACAATAGATACATGACGAGCAAAATCATTATAACAATGCCATCGAAAATACTCTATTAATAATGGTCTTACAATTTTGAAAACAAAATAATTTCACAGTAATTATCTAAATAGCCTAGAACACAAATAAATGCCCTCAAATAAAGAGCTGGTAAGATATAGAATTACTATTTTTTACAACCAAAATGAATTTATAGGATACCCATCCCCTTAAAGCTATCATTGCGCTTAATTAACAATTGGAACATGTGCAAAATTTCTGTGATATTGAGTCTCCAATATATTGGAATATATTTCATTATTTCTGAAGTATCAAATTCTTTTATTCAAAGTTATTTTTAAATAACAAGTGGATAAATGCCCTCAGCGTTCAGAAAGGGAGTATGTGTGTCTATTGGAAAACATTATATAACGATCGTAGTTTCTAGTTAAATTGTAAGAGACCAAGGCTATAAGAATATAATTAAAGTTGATCAATTAGGTTAAGCCCCTAAATTACAGACTCTGTATACATCCATCTCGCTCAACCCACGCGTAAAGTGCTATTGACGGGTATATCCGTCCTTCAAAAGTATGTTCTTTGTATTGTGCTGCTCTGTTTAAAACTAATCCGATGGCCTTGGAATACAATAAAATGCCATTAACAGTGTTTTCACTAATATTTTACTTATTTTAGAGAAATTTTTTTCGTTGTCTGTGTCTTTTCTTTCCTCCCCCCTCCCAATACACTGCATGCGCATGTGAAAACCGGTGGCACTGGGGAGTTAATGACGTAACTTTTAATCGGCACATAATGAATTAATCCGGAAAATTACTCAGGATCCTTCATGAAAGAAAATCAATAAAATTTTATTTTCTTATGAATGTGCGTTATATTTTGAAATATATATATATAGCGATATATTGAAATCCAGTTTATGTTTTTTGATTTTACCAAAAAAAAATATTTATTGAAAAATCAAAGATTTTGATTTTCTTATGGGTAATTTCATCTAAAATTTCTCGTTCTTGCATCATATTTCCTTTTGGTAGGAAGAAGTTTCAAAACACACGCATAAATCCACAACTGCATACATACAAAATCAAACAAATATCTAACAAAATATAATTCAAATCCATAATCCTGTTATTTTATGGGATCATTGAAAAGCTTAATTTCTGTCAAGTGGTTTGTTTAATTCCATTTTTTATCCTCTTCAGTTTATATGTGTTGAAGAATCATTCTTTTAATTATATTCCGAAACATTTAAAAGAAGTATGCAGTATCCAATTCAATATAACCAGAGAAATGTCGATTACTGTTTTTTTTAAAAAGCTTTCACTGAATAATACTTTTAACTTAAGTGTAAAAAGAAACAATTTTGCTGTTCCCATTGAAATAAATATGGTGTATTATGAAACTGGAATGTTCTTATAAACGCTATTTTATAGTTACTAATACTTTACAGTTATAATTTTGATTCTGTCGTAATATTATTTTTTTTATCCCAGCAATTTTTGTTGAACATTTTCTATCCTTGAATACATATCAATTAAGATAGATTAGTTTTTAAATGAGTTTTTTCTCAAATAAACTTAACGCTGTCTTCAATATTTACTACACATTTAAAAATGACTCCTTACGTATTGAGTGTTAACATTGGTAAATAAAAGAATAACAAGTATAAAAGCAACAGAAATTTACAAATAAAGCCCATACTATATTTTTGACTTATACACCCTATAAATATATTTTATAAATTCTATGCATGCATTTTCACTACAACTCCATTAGTATTTGTTGTTTGCAAAAGTTGAGATCGAATATTAGTTCCGTATTAATATACTGAGTAGTTCAAATCATTTTGTACATATTTTTGAAAATCACATTAAAAGCAGTTAATTTAACCTAAGAAAAATTCAGAGATCTGTATGAAAAGAATGAAAGAGTGATAGAAATAAGTAAGCCACAGAATTTTGATACATGTAAAACACTCCAGCCTTTTGGACATATTTTGAATATATTGATGAGTTAAAAGAGAGAGCCTTTCTAAGCCAAGTTGTTTGCATTCTAAAAGTGTAAGGTGCGGATTTTGATTGCTGAGTAGTATGATTAGGAGTTTGGAGAGATTTTTGGGAGTAGTCTCTGAAAAATTATATCTACTCTTGTTTGATTTGTAACATATTTTACACCATTAAAGTGTGGGGGGAAAATGAATTTAAACAAGAGTGCCTTACATTTATGATTTGTCTTTCTGGATTATATTTCCGAGCAGAAATAACGAAGAATCTTGATATAATTATAAAGATAATTATAATGAGAAAATATTAATTTCAGTTTAAATAACTATATTAAAATCATTTCGATGGTAATACATTCAGCTGCCCAAAACCAATACTTACGATTACGCAGATTCTTTTCTATTTTGACAAACTATCAAAACTGTGTGTCAGTCCTATAAATCAGTGTTCCCCTGTCTTTTTATCAATGCGGAATGTCAACATTTGATAATTTTACCATGGCCCGCTGAGGTGGGAAACTGATTTTTATATTTTAGATTGTTTTGACTTAATACACTTTTAATGCATTTAAATATGTCTACAGAATAAAATACAGTTACTTCAAAAAATAAACAAAAAGTGATTTAACATATATAAAGTGATTTCCGTGAAAATTCACATAAACCCGAGAGAAATACACCACAGTAAAGAAAACTGACAAAATTTAGCGTTCTTTGGGTTTCATAGTACCATTTGATCCATGAACCGGTATTGATCCTCGGTCCGGGGTTTGACGACCATTGCTATGTATGACCTTTGGATAATCCACTTAGGACTTACTAATTATCCTTGCACGGTTTTATAGAGCTCTTATATTTTTATCGTAGTAGCTGTTTTTGGATAAAATGCATCGGAAAAATGTAAGAGAATAATATATTGAATAATGAAATATGTTCTATTTTCTTACAACAAAATCATAAAAAATTACTTTATACTTAGATGCTGAAGTTTTTGTATTAAGCAAGAAGTATAGTCGCAAGCAATTTATCATGCTTATAAATTGTGAGAATGTCTGTATAAAAGTAAACATTTCGTACTGAAAAATATATAAGATTACTTTATCATTAAGGGGGAAAAAAGCGAAAGTAAATTCCTATAAAAATTTAACAACTGGTTCCATTTCAAAAGTATACTATATATTAGCCTTTTATCCTTTAGCACACGAAATAAAATAAAGCAAAAATACTTTCTCTATTTTAATTATTCTACTCAAAAGATATTTTATTATTTTTAACATCATAATGACATGGACGCTGTCCATTTTCTTGCATCATGAAAATATACCTTCTTGGGTCAGGGTCGAACAGGCAAACTGGGACAGGGCAAGGCCAGAGCATAGCCCACTAAGACACCCAGTCGGCTCATTTGCTCTATCATAGACTAATGATTTTGATACATAGTTAACGGTGAATAATTCTGAAATCTTGAATTTATCTATTTGAGACAACTTTCGACAATAAGTAGTGGGCTGATTTTTAAAATCAGAAAATTGTTCGGTTGTTGTTAATTGCTCAACTTTGAAAATGGCAATTTCTGGTGTAATTAAAAGGTATTTATGGAAGTTTTCGGAGATCGGTACATTTCGTTTCTTCTAAATTCTGAAGTTATGAAGAGAAATTATATTAAATCTTTCATAGTATGATATTTCGTTTTCCAATTTACAATTGTTCTGAAGTTTTTACAGTAACTCCGTCTTTGAATGTAAGCATTTTATTAAAAGTTTTGGAAAGTGAATTTTTTAAAAAGAAATATATAGGAATGGATAGATATTTTTTTATTAAATAAATGTGAAGAATTGGCTTAATATTATTGATGTTTTCATAATAAGGACTTATTCTAATACTTAATTTAAAATATAATCCCGTGGTTCTTCTTTATAAAATCAGGGCTATAGGTGATAACTTTAATAAAGAAAAAAGTCAATGCGAATTATATAATATATAGTACATTTAATAATTCACGAATAAATGTTACAATAGAAAAAGCAGTTTAAGTAAAGCAATAAATATAATCTTAAAATTATTTAGATCATACATATAAAAATCAAAAATACACAATAAAAAATAAATTGTTTGAACATTTAATTGATTGCCTACGTAAGAAACAAATTACTTAGTTGATTTAAAACGCATAGAAAAACATATAAAATAAGTTAAAACATTACTTTAATTGATAAAGAAAAATAATCAGAAGCATAACTACCACCGTATCAGCTGTATCAATGATATGGGACCCCCAAGCTACAGGGCAACATGTGAAACTACAATCCCTCTAACAGGGCTTTCATATCTAAAAAAAGGACCCCGGAGGAGTTTGTGTGATACGAGGGCCCACTCAGAACTAGTAACGCAAGTGAAAAAAAAAATGGGAGTTTTTTAAACAAATTTTGTCATGAGATGTACCTGAACGAACACAAGTTGAGTTGTAAGTAGTCAGTATGCATACACTAATATTGCTTGTTCTCATACCATATAATTTCTTAAGGATATTAAAAAAACAAGCTTAAAATTTCACTGTGATATGGTAAAAATAAAGTTAACTTTCCATGCAGTAAAATGAAATTTAGGTTTTGATTATTAAATTATTGAATTTATTTCATTGTACTGCATCTCATTTAATATGAATGTATTTGTGTAAGACTATGTAGTTAACATCAACACACTATTTAAGAATTCATAAAAAAAAGCCTTCTATTCTAAGAGTCACATTTTAAGAATTAAATTTGATATTTTGACATAATTTTAAAAAAATTAACTTAAAAAAATAAAAAATTTTATAGAGCATAAACTTAATTCTAATCCAATGTGCAGTGTTGTGCAAATTTATCAAAATTTATGAATATTCTTAATCATACTTTAACGAAGTAAAATTGCGTACATAGACATCATATGCTAAAAAGGAGACAAAAACACTTTAAAAATGTGTAAGCTCAGCAAAATCTTCAGTTAATATTTCCTCTACAGATTCGTTCTACGACATAAATAAGCGATTTCGATGAAACTCGAAATACCTTTTTATCAAATCATCTTATACTGCCCAAAAGAACGTCGCAAAAAATGGATAAGCTATTTCTACCGCTGTCTCGAAGTGGAAATATATCTCTACCTGATAAAAAGAGGTAGACTTATAAAAGTAAATAAGTACAAAAAAGCAGAAAATTTAATGTTCTGCGTAGCAAATAGAAAACAGAGAAACTGAAAGTTCCTTACCAATCACATTATGAGATCTTATAGTATTTTCTTTTACTTTTTCAACATCTTTTTGATTCGATATACGTTTTTGTTCGTAAAACTAATATGAATGAATGGATAATTATTTCGATGTATTAACATGAGAAAATTAGTTATTTCTTGCCCCATATGATTGAGCTTAGACTGGGTGGCCATGGTAACCTAGTGCTAGTGATTATGAATTCTTGACCGGCATGTCGTGGGTTCGAGCCCTTTCATTACTGAAAACCTGCCATGTAGAGGAGTAGATGCACGTTAGATCTGTAGATTTCAAAGTCCTCCCGTAGGTGGGGTGTGTTAGTTTTGAGAGGGGATTCCAGCTCAGGTGTCATTCTCGTCACTTGAACGAGATTCAAAATTATGTCGCCACTAGTCCTCGTGTTGCCTTTAGTGCGACGTTAATATAAATACTTTTTAAAATTAAAATTGAACCTTGAATGCAAACTCAACAATTGATTTTTCTAAATTACAGCATTGTTTTAATAATAAAAAAATTATCTGTTTTTGGCTAACTATGGTAGCGGAATAAGTTACCTAAGACAAGAAAGTATTACAATGTTAAGAGTTTTTAAATCTTAAATAAATCACTGTGGCAAAATTATTCTAAAATAGATGGTCATTAAATTAAATATTTAATATATTTAAATAATGCATAAGCAATTTCATTCTAATTAAAGAAATAACCTGAAACTTTTAGTTCAGCTATTAACCAGAAGAAATTTTTTCAAAAGTATCTTCTTAGTTGAAGTGACCATAGTTTTTGAAATCAGTAGCTTGATTTACAAAAATAAAATCACAATCATTTCAACAAATTGCAATTAGCAGATTCTTTAGGATTTTATCAAATAATTATATCACCCCAAAAAGTACATATGCGTAAAAAAATACTGACAATGAGATGTAGTCTTAAAAACCTTAAAAAAATTGTTATAATTAGATAGCTAAAAATGTTTTCAAATATGCAGTTAAGACAATTTAGCTTTTATTTTTAATTATTTTTCTATTTAAAGTGTTTCTTAACTTTTTCTACGTATATACAATATTTGAACGAAACATACAAGACACTACTATTATTAAGATATACAGTTTTAAATGTTAAAATTTCAAAATAATTTTAAGTATATAAGCAGGTTCGCATTTCATGTATAAATATTTTTTGTTCTTTTTAACAAGAATGCTTCATTGAAGAATAAAATAATTAGCTTAAACTTGCTAGTAAGTGCTTCAAAGAATTAATTAAAAATAATTAGCATTAATTTCTGAAAAAGTTTTGACTCTTTTAAAAATAGTTTTACTCATTGCCTTATATGTATTTACGTAATATGACAGTGCTATGGCTATAAGTAAAAATTTTCTTACCAAACAATAAGAACCAAATAATTTTCTTCGAAAAATTCAGCAAAAAAGAAATGTGTTCTATTCTTTAAAAATGGGAAACTTGGAAATAATTTCTAAACATATTCTGAGGATTAGAAAATTGATAATGTCTATCCTAAAATTTTTCACAAAAGTAAGATTGATCAACATTATTCTTGTTCCACTGATAAATGAATACACTTAATCCGCATTAATTTTAAAAAAATCACAGTTTTTATATAAATAAGTTTTACTCTCAGCTCACATTCATTAATTATTTCCTTAGAAACAATTATATTTCAATATATATGAGATACCAGTTAACAAATTGGCTGTAATTTATAAAATCAAATGACTTTCAGTAACTTACCTAATAAACTGCCTGTAATCCGTCAAATACTAATGACAGTAATTTAATTTAAAGATGAAAGAAAAATTTTAAGATGAGGAACTAGAAAATATCGCGATGAGAATAACCGAATTAGTTTCTCAAATTAGAATCGATAAGTTTTGTAAAGTAAATACACTCAACGGTCTGTCAAATTTTGCTTCAAAAGCATTTTCTAATTAAGACTACAGAAATTTGGTAAAAGAAGTGTAACAGATTATGGAATGATTATGCCATTATAAACTGCAGTGCCTGCTCGTGAAGTTTAGTAAATTTCATGCGTAAGACATCGAACTTCAATGTAATTTAAGAGAGCGAATATAATGAAAACAATTCAAATCGTCTATGATGTTTGAAAAAATCAATCTTATGGGTCCAAAGCACATATAATTGCTACTAATTTATCACGCTTGCGATAATTGAGAGATTCTTAATTATTTTTTTTAATATAGAGTAATAATAATAAATTTATTTTCAAGAACAAAAAACATTACGCTATTGATTAACTTTTTACAACAAAACTTTTACGGTTTTTATGCTCCGAAAAAGAAGTTTAAAGTTTCTGTTTTTTGAAATGGAAACTAGATGGCCCAAAATTCCGTTCTCGTTTCAAAACTGGTTCACTGCAAGAACAAGCACAAAATGTAGCATGGTTCATTGAATTTAAACCTGCAACGCATGTACAGCCTGAATGAGGAACAACCACACTAGAGTTTGCAAGTGAGGAAGTTCCCTGGCCAAGGATGGGAAGAGGAAGTCTAATAACGTGGGCACTCAGGTATTTAGATATGCCACCTTTTACTTGTAGAAATACGTGGAAAACATTGCTTTACTATCTACAATTAGTGACACTGAGGAAGGAAAAAGACTAATTACTATGGCCATTCAAATTGTTGATCTTACAATGCTTCATAGAAGGGGGCTACAAATCTCGTATACATTCAATGTGTTGTGTGCAATTAATGGTGCGCACATTGAAATCATGCAATAAAAGCATTGTATATAATAATATCTTCTTTATTGAGCAAAGAAAATCCTAAAGGAATATATTTATTTATTGTTATTTGGGAGACACAGTATGATTCAATTGACAAAAATTGATCAAAAAATTATTTTTCTTACCCTAAATTATTCTTTATGTATTTTTCTATATTTTGTAGGCAAAATTTGAAAAAAAAACACCCTAGAGTACGATCATTTTTATGTTCATTTTTTTCACATTTCATTGAAAATAGAAACTTTAAATTGATTTTTCTCAGAAAGATTAAAAATAACTAATTTGTCTCATTTAAAAGGCTATAAGCTTTTTTTTTCATTGTGCCTAATGCTGTGATATTTCTTTTTCTGAATATTGCTTTTAATACTAATGACAAAGGTTTGTATGCATTTTTGAATCAAACCATGCTTACTTTTAAAAATATAATTGAACTTAGAATTTATACATTTTTTAAGAAATTTTCAATAAACATTCATACAAAAACGGGCTTTGCAAATATCAATCATCTTATCCCAAAACTTATACCAACTTTTGTTATTCATAGTTCAATGTCATTGTTAATAAAATTTCATGTGCGTACGTCAATTATTGTAGGAGTAGTACCATTTTAAAATCATAAACTTTTAAATTTTCTCTTAAAAATAAAATGGTTAGCTTTGGTGATATTTTGATCACAAAAACTGTTTTATATGGTATATACACATTGATGGCAATCAAAAGAAATTTGAAAACCATTAAATGAAAGATTTTTGCGTAACTAGTACCATGTCTCCTTAATATTTGAATGTGTAGTCATACTTTTCCGACACCTAGTACCTATAAGCTAACTAATTATCCTTTCCCATTATATTTCTGTTTATTCTTCTCCCCTATAAATCTTTGTAATATCCAATATCACAGTGCGCTACGGGCATACGTCTGAAAAGAAGTTAACAATTTTTTTTGAAGCTTTCATCATATATTGGTAAATTAGAACAAGAGAGTAAAAGTATTGGATAGTTCAAAACAGAGAGTTTGTCTTTTGCAAAAAGTTTTGAAGCACATTTCGATCAATATCAGGTAACTTTTATGATATGGGCCTTCGAAGAAATGTAGAATACGAAAGTTAGTCGCCTTTTGTGATTGGTATATTGACTGTGCGACTCTTTGTCTATTCACAGGACTGGATCCGAATAGCCTTTGCATTCGGAAATGAATGAGGAATAAAAAAAAATGAAAGATGCTAGGGCAAGACTTTTACTTAGTTTGAATCGATATAATAACAGCATTGCTCTTTCAAAGATGACTGATAATTCCGATAAGTAGTTAATGGAGAAAAGTTCTTGTTCTAGGAAAGTTTAGAAACTATATATATATATATGCGTGGAGATAACTTTCGATTATAATTACTGGGTAGATTTTTAAATTGAGAAAGTTGTTCAACTATTATTCGATACTTAGGTCTTAAAACAATTTATTTTATAACTAATCCTTACTCTTGGAAATTTGAAGATCGTTACTGTTTAATTGTTCTAAAATTTAAGTTAATGTTAGAATCCATGTAATAACTCATTTTAATAATCGGTCACATACTTATGCTAGAGTTTACTCTGATCGTTAGCATGATACTAAAATTTTGAAAGTGAAATTTTTGAAAAAAATCCACAAATTGATAGAAATTGTTTGTTAATCTTTTATTAATTTTAATGTGACTCCTCTCATTTCTTTTAAGGAAAAGACACTCAATATACTTAATCCGAAGATATTTGTTTGTTTTAAATTTTTTCATCATTACAAGATATCTTATATATTTTTTAACTTTAAGATTATGCTGTTGTGTTTAACTTTTTTTTATTAAAAAATTTTTAAATTAAGAAATTTTAAAAGTTGCTTACATTTGTTTATTAAAAGGAATAGCATGATTCTTTTTGTAAATGAATATATTTATATTTATAATTACATTATCTGATACATTTTAAATGTTATATTTTAGTGTTTCAACAGTGAATACAAAATTTACATTAACATTCCTTCCAATGCTTTCTCTTTCGTTAAAAACTGATTGCTATGTGCTACATTTTTTAAAAATATTCTTTTGTTTTCTATTTTTCAATATGATTGCACCCCCCCCCCCTCGTAGAGTTATCACACCCCCTGGGAGGGACGCACCCCACAGTTGGAGAAACTCTGGTCTACATGTTTTATAGCCCCGATTACTAACGTGGCTGTCGCATAGTCAAGAATTTGCTTTCGTACCCGTTTTTTTTATGTAAATTTTTAGTGCGGTAAGTGACAATAGTACCAAAAATACCTCTATCAGTGAGTTTTGGAGTATCTCCCCCCCCCCTCCCAATACGGATTCTTGCTTCCCATGACACCATTAGTCTCCATACAAAGTTTGGTGTCATTGCGGGTGTTAGATCGAACTACAGATGCCTCTGAATAGTGTCAGTTTAAGAAAATCTCCCTATAGATAAAATTAGATTCTAATAACAGTAATTTACTATGTTAGACTTACATATGTTATGCGCGTAAAAATTATCATACTTCTACAAATATATTCTACATTTGTAATACTTAATTTTTAGTTTTTGATACTCTGCGTGACTTAAGTAAATTTAGAGAGAAAAATAAAAAATTCTTAAGGAACTATTTTTAAGAAATCAAGAGTTACTTTTCTGAAAAAGATCCATTAAAGTGTCGATTGAGCAATCAAATCGAATAGTCTTTTCGAATTCTGAGAGAAAAGAATCATCTCATGATTAAAATGTGCCGTAAATTGTTGATCCACGTCAAACATTCCCACCTGCCGAAGGTATTTTTAGAAGAGTTTCGATTGGAAAAATAAAATCCCATTTCCCAGCAGCAAATAGGATTTAGCTTCTTTTTTTCCCCTTCTTCTTTTCCAGAACTTCGAATACTGTGGGTGATTTCTTTGTTTCGGGTAGAATTCCCTTCCGCCTGTTCACTATGTAATATATTTTTCATTTTGAGTTTAATGCTTTTGTATTATATTTATATTCATTCGAACTTTTAAATAAATTATATAGTTTATTGATTTTTTTTGAATTTTCTGAATTTAAGATTTTTATTGATAATATTAAGTTGGGGGAAAAGAAATCCATTATTTTTACGTGAACTTCAAAACTTTATTTAACATGTTTCGGATTACCAATTTTGATCAAATATGCACCATTTTGTTCTATAACCTGTTACCATTTTAAAGGTAGTTTCATACTGCTTCTCTCATATAAGTCATATTCCCTATTGGCAAAAGACTCTGGTAATCAGTTTTCACAATCTTCTCTTGATGTCAATTTCTTATTACCAAGGAAGTTTTGAAATGCAAGAAAAACACTAAATTCAGATATTTACTGTCAGCAATTGGACCGTTTTAGATAGCAATTAACCAGATACGGCAAGAATTGGCCGAAAAGGACGGATGTTGTGTTCCATGAGGTCAACATCTATCAAAAAAATGTTTACCCACAAACCAATCTACATTCAAAAAAATTCGGTACAATTATCGAAGATGATGATGACACTAATGTCAATATTGAAAAGGACCTGTCTCTTAAACAAAAATTAGAATTAGCGATAATCAAAAAAAAAATTCAACAAACCAAAATAAAGTACAGAAATCAGCTATATCCAAAATTATCCGAAGAGAAATCGATTTATTTGAAGATGAGGGATTTAAAGGTAAATGCTTGGAAAAAGTTATCACACATTGCTGACAGTACCACCAACTATCGTAGATGCCGAAAGAGCGTTTTCGACAGCTAGTAATTTTTGCACAAAATTTTGTTTCAGGCTTAATCACAGTACAATTGATGCATTATGTTTTTTAAGAACTCTTTTCTAACATTTAACTTTTAAAACATTAAGAAAATTTCAAAAATTTGTATTAGTACCACAGATTGAACAGTGATATTGATATTTGCTTTTTTTGTGATTTAAATAAATAAGATGTTCCTTTTTTTTGTGATTCTTTATATACTCTTATAATTCTTGTGATATTTACAATGTCTAGTGATATTTACATTCCCTAATAAAACTGGCAAGTAAAATAAAGAAACACACATGTGTTTTCTTTCTTTTTCTAAAATTTCTAATACCGGTATTAAAACCGGTATCCCGGTATTACGTTCTAAGAAATATCGAATACCGGTATTGAACTTTTGGTCCAATATTGCAATTCCTAGTCACGAGGAACATGTATTGCATGCTCTTTATAAATAAATGGAAGTTCTTCAAATTTTATGTTCCAACTCTAATAATTAAAATATGATGCATATTAAATCTGATCATAGTCTGAAATTCCTAATGGCTTACAAGTTTTAAATTCGAGAGCCATTATACGTTAAACCTAATTACAAGGGGTGATAAAATGAAAAGGTACGAAACGACATAAAAATGAAACAGTTAAATATTTGCATATTCCGCCAAGGGAGAATGTAGCGAGACATCTCGGGATGCCATTGGAGACTCTGACTGGGATCGGATCATGCGCGGGTGCCCGCATGCGCAGGAGAGAGCAAAGGCTCTTATAAAAAGCGGCGTCCAAATGATGCGAGCACAGAATTACTCGAGCACAGAAAAAACCTTAACTCCGATGTGTACTGTGAGACACTCCGACGCCTACGCAGGTCCATCAAGAACAAAAGACCGGGGCTGCTCACGGAGGGTGTGGTTCTGCTCCATGATAACGCGCGTCCACACGTCTCCAGAGTCACACAAATGAAACTGGACAAGTTCCAATGGGAGACATTGGACCATCCGTCCTACAGTCCGGACATGTCACCCTGCGATTTCCATGTGTTTGGTCCACTGAAGAAACACCTGAAAGGAAAGCGCTTCAACTTGGACGACGTACTCAAGACACTGTGAAGGACTGGGTCTCGTCACATCCACAGGAATTCTGGGAACAAGGAATCCTGCGGCTTGTTCATCAGTGGGATCGTTGTGCTCAGGCTATGAAGTATATTTTGAATAAAGTCTATATTTGTACCCACCGTGTCGTTTCGTACCTTTTCATTTGATCACCCTTGTATATTAAAACCATAGTGACAAGTAAATGTTGTATTCAAAAGTGTACTGTTGAGAACCAGACCTTCATTCAAACGGGACTCAGAACCCTATTATTTGAGTTACCAGACTAGTAAATTATAAAGTATGAAAATTTTCAAAATATTTAATGTCTAAATTGTGCCAGTTGAGTAGCTTTGTTGGTTAGGCACTGGCCTTGTACTCCCAAGTTTGCAGATTCGACCCTGGCCCAAGTTGGTGTATTTTCATGAGGCAGAAAACCGACACTGTCCTTGACGCAGCATGCTAAAGATCTCAAGAGTGTCTGTTTGGTAAGGGTGTTCTCGGCAAAATTCAATTTTTAACACGATTTCTTATCATTAGAACCCAGGTACCTCCCTCTGGGGAGGAAACTTGGCAATTGGTATGCACCTATATGGTTCCACACTAAAACGCGATGCAAGCTCCCGTGGAATATACTAGGTCTGCAAAGGTAAAAATACCAATCAACAGTTCACTCTAAAATAAAAAAAAAACAAATTAGGGCTCAAAACACTCTTATTGAACATTCTTGTTTCAAAAATAGTTATATAGCTTTAGACAAACCTGTTTATTTCCTTAATTACAGTTTTACTGTGCATTAAGTACAACAATAAGGGTTTTTTTCCTTTATAAAATACGTAAAATAAACATATTTAAATGCCTATTAAAATTAAATAGTATGTATATATAGTTGCCTTTTCAACTAAATCTTAAGCAAGCCTTCTCGTTAGGAAAGTCGTAAAGAAATTGTGTAAAATATTAAAGTTTATCTAATTATTTTATTTATATGTACATTTACAAGAGATCGCTTCCTAAATGTACCATCACTCTAAGAAATATGTATGAATTTGGGAATTCCAGACAGATAGAAAAAAAAAGCTTCTAAGTTAAAGATAAACAATAGATGCAATAGATATATTTTTCATAAATAGGTTTACAACATCAAAATTTCCATTTAAGATAAATAATTGTAAAATTGATTATCAAGTACTTCAGACTGATGAGGTTGAATATATAATCTATGTATTGTCCACACATAAATATATGTGCATTTTTGAATATATGCTTAGCTGTTGAATTTTTTTTTTAATATCCCTCATAAAGCTGAAAAATCTATGACTAATTTTTTCATCAGTCGATAGGATAAAAAGAGTACTTGTAGATTTCAAAACAGATCTTTAAGTATTTATATACATGGAATAATTATTCTCATTTATCGAAAATAGTTTATAGTTATCTCTTTCTACTTTAATTTGCCATGTTGCTAGAAATTGTGCAGTAATACTGTCATCTATTTTTTTTTATATTTGACTACCTTAAAAAGTAATATTTTTCTAAGAATAACTGTTAGACTCTTGGGAGATCTAGGTCTTAATACTCGAATCAAGCATAACAAAGAATTACTGTTATTTATGATAGAAATAAAATAGGAAATCATAACATCTAGGATCTATTTCATAACATTGGTGTTATCCCGATGATGAACAAATATTTCTCTGGGGCGTCTAGTATCCGGAAGACCCACGTTCTGTTACAGACAGATAGATACTGCGTTCTTCCGGTAATGACTTCCGGGTCACTTGATCTTCGCTATCTTCCCCACCTCCTGAAAATAAAGAAAACGAAAAACTAATCTTGTTCTATGTCAATCACAGATTCGTTTATTTGTTCTGTGATGGGGTCGACGCTCCCTCGGGGTCTTCGCAGACGATTTCCAGAAAGAGACGGAGGGTGGAATAGATGTCAGATTGCCAGGTTTGATTGCTAAGCATTCCACCAGTTTTCATTTCGTCAAGATAGATGAGTTTTATTTTTAGTTTTCTTAATACCCAGCAGCAACGCATATATCATCAACCTGTTGATCTAAGCGAAAATATTATTTGCTGATCTGCAATGTTCCACCTCCGTGATTTGTCTGGCACGATTAATACTTACCTGATAGATAATTATAAGAGATAGTACAAGACACATTTCAAATGAATAAGTAAATAAACAAAAATAAAAAAGAAATACAATTATGAAAATATTGAACGTAATGAATTATTAAACAACAATATTAATATATGGTTAGTAAGTCACACTGGCGCACAGTGGTCAGTTTTCTCGATCTGGCCCACGGAAATGCCAAAAATGAAATTGCCCGAAAATTAACAACAACCCACATTTTATGGTCCTCATAGGACCCCTAGCTGTGTTGCAATCAGTGATTTTCAGTTTGCGATTGCAAATTTCCAACAGTCGATGGTTTAGATCGGGTTTGTTGGGCTACAAGGAAAACCTGTGAGCTTCATTTTCCAGTCGGAAGTTCTACCGTTTCGTCTGAACAGGATTTTGTAGCTTTTGGCATTTTTCTTTGAAAATACACGTTATTGGTAAATAATTTATTTATTTGACTTTCAAATTGGGTTCAAATTTGATAAAAAAAAAATTGTAAAAACGTAACATTTTGCACAGTACGTAATTCCCACAAACGTGTGTCGGTTTTTTGTGTTTAATGGACTAGAACTTTCGGGATTGTCACGGATTGATTACTGTAACACTTATGCCACATAGAGTAGATATGGACATTTAATTTAATACCAAATTTACTGCTACTTCCTGCAACTCCCAAAGTTATGATTCTTTTAGTGTTAGCCATTGGTATTTCTGCGACGCTCTCTCTCTCTCTCTAGTTTCACCTTATTTCTCTCTGTAAGAGGGCGCGTCCTGCGAATATAATGCTAGTGACTCGGAATCATGGAATAAATAGTTCTACTGCTCAAATACTACCTAAACCTCCCAACCCACAGAATCACGCACACTATATATTGCCCCCCTTAACTCCTTTCCTATATATTATCCTTTATTACATATGTAAAATGTTAATGCTTGTAGATGCATACTTTTGTTTGATTGTATTTGTTTAATCTGTTAAAATTTAATCTTTAACTTGCCGCCCTATTTTATGTAAATATTCTCCCACATATGTCACATTACTATTGCTGTTAATATCCGTAGATCCTTGTTCAAAAGCTAGGTCCACTTAGCTTTCATTTATTCTTGATCAATTTCACGCCTGACATAAATTTATTGAGCCTCTAAGAGCTCCAATTACTGTCCAATTTACTTTAATCCGAGAGCAAGCGCGCGGGACACATAGTCACCCCTGGCTCACGAAGTCGTTTTTCTGGGAAAAGTGTTTATTTATTGCAAATGACCTTAACAATATTCTCCTATAGGACAGTCTTCATAGGAACTAAAATGTATTTGTAACATATTTCCTTTTTTGGGGGGCGTGGTATACGTTTACTTATTTATTTTTTTACAGTTTTAAGGTATTTGTTTTGACTGAGTTCTCCGTGCGACCACTTTAGTTCCAAGATATTTTCTATGAACATGCTAGATATTATCTCCCTGTGAACAACTTAATAGTTTTGATTGCTGTGTTGTACGACTTATTATGGTTTATAAATGTAAATGAGCAAAATTTAAGAAAAAGAAATGGTATTGAAGGAAGTTCAAAAAGGAACAAGCAAGGGAAGAACCTGCTGAAATAAAGCATGTTAATCATCATAGCAAAAGTAAATATAAGAAAATCAATGAACAGGAAACGTTTGAGTTGAAAGGAAAATTCTACCAAAAGAACACCAGGAAAAATATGAAGCCATAAGTGTAGCACAAGACACTCTTCGTTCTGTTAAAAAGACACAAGCAAGAAAAAGTTCAGTATACTGTTTATCGACCATCAAGGACAATAAAACTACAATAACTTGAACAGCATATGATTGTTTTGCCTGCAAATAACATTCCTATAATGTTAGCGAAAAGTGTCTGTGATTTGTGTCTTTTATTAAAGTCAAGCACATTTGAAATTTCTTAGTTCTGTTTGGTTGATATTTTTTCTCAAATTTTCAAAGAAAAATTTAAAAGTCCTTAAAAGTAGGTAAGTATACTTTATCTTAATTAAGTTATTCGTGATTTTTATCGCGTACAGTAAAATAATTACAAAAAAGTGGATTGGGGTGTCTCAGTCACCCCGCGTGATCATTAACGTTAGTATCGAGTGCGCGCCTACTCCCGAGTCAATTACGATAGTTTTTTTTATCATTAGATATAATTATGAAGACTTTAAAGCCATAAAATAATTTCCCTGAGCCAGATCGGGAAAACCGACCACTGTGTGGCGTAGCTAGTTCTGAATGGGCCCCGTATCAAAACTCCTTCTTGGGTCCTTTTTTAGAAATGAAAACCCTGTTAGGGGTACTATAGCTACACGTGTTGGGGCGCCTGTCGCTTGGGGTCCCCTATCATTGATACGGTCCCATATCATTTGTGTTCTGCTTAAATCAAGGATTGGTAAAACAGCTACTCTTCTCACAAAGGTTTGGGCGTTTCTACTGAATTCTCCTTTAATGTATCATTAAAAATAATTATATCTATTAAAATTGTATTATTTCTTTATCTCTTATTTTATTTGTATTTGTTTATTGAAATTTTTTTACATGAGAAAAATTCAGCTTAATTTACCGGCATAAGTGGCCTGTTCAAAACACATACATAATATATAAAACGGAACAGTTTGCTTGAAATAATATGTTTAATTTGATTTTTTTTCATTTATATTTTTGGTAAATTATGACTGCATTCCTATAAAAACGATTTTTTAAAATCTAAAACAAAAAATCATGCATTGAAGGGTTAAATGAAAATGAGGAAGATTACGTATTTTCTAATAAACGTTCAAACATTTACATGCAAGAATAAACAAATTTAACTTTAAATATAAGTACAAACAAAAAACAAAAAAAAGGGGAGAAAAATCTGAAAAAAGTAATATCGGTATTGATGATACATTGGATTTTGAAGCTATAAAGACCAATTTCCATCGTTATACTTTGACATGGGATTTCTTGTAATGAATCCCATGGGAAAAAATCTTCGAGTGTTTTTATGTTTCGAAGGAATTGAAAATGTTACTTTGTGTTCAATTAATAGTATATATATATACATATATATGCCCCCTGGGAACGCACGCGAATGCATATAAATGGATCTCTGATAGCATCGTTATCTAGTTTCACATTGCCGTGGTAAACTAGTGGCTATGATCACGAGCTCGTTGAAAGAGTCTCAGGGGGTTCGAATCCTGGTGCCACTGAAAATCCGCAGTGCTGATGGAACCAATACATGTTAAATCTGTCAAGGATCACCCTTGGGAGTGGGGCTGCGGTAGCCGAGTGTTTGAGATAATGGATTCAAGGCCGGTTTTTGAGTTCGAGCCTGGTACCACTTAAGACCCGCCGTATAGGTGTGCGATGCACGTTAAATCTGTTGCAGCTCAAAATGTCGTCCTGTTAATGTGGTATGGAAGTTAGGAGTAGAGGTGCCAGCTTAGGCGTCGTCCTCGTCACTTGACCATGGTTCAAGATTATGAGGTCCGTCACGAAAAGCCCTCTAGCAGCTGAATAGTGCGACGTAAAAAACATTAACTCTCTGTAATAATTATGAAAGGATGTAGATTTCTTATAAATTTACTTGTAATACCATTTCTTCCTAGAATCTCTTAGATATATAAAAAAAATCTCCGAGGGAACAGAAAAAATTGAAGTAGTGGAGTATCGAAACCCGTTCAACCGGTTGCAAAACCAGAGTGTTACCACTGCGCTACACGCTTCGGCGACATAAAGGTTGTTAGTAACGTTAAAAGGAATTCGTCAACGACTTCTGTATTTAGAATGGATGATAATCTTGTGTTAATATGATCAGGGACGTCTTAAGTCATAGGCCAACTAGTCCTGTGCCTTAGGCCTCGGCCGTAGTGTGGGTCTCGTCTTGTTCTGGCCTCAGCCTTGATAATAATTCGAATAATTTCAATGGTCTAATTTTATTTCCGGTTGTATTTTTGAAAAAAACTATGAATTTTTGACGATATGTCAACTGGCTACATGTGATGACTACATGATTGGCTTACCACCATACGCCATCCTTACGCATTCAGTCAAAAAGCGTCAGTCTGTCGAGACGGTATGTGCGATTGTAGATCATGCACATTTATTTTTTAGGGGGTGGGTAAGGTTTGTACGAGTATTTGAAAACACACACACACACACATATGCACACACACACTATCTTCTTTTAAGGGTCATAGAAGAGGCCAAATTTTGAATAGGGTTGCAGGGCCTCAAGGAATCTTAACACGTCCCTGGACACGTTGGAGGAATCTGGCTGCTGTTAATCTACTTTATTTTCAGTACAAGGATATTTCACATAAATGATAGGCATACACACACACAACACAAGCTGATTTTGCACTAACGTAGCGTTACATGTCAATTACAAAAAGCTGTGGTGGATTTTCCGTGCAACAGAGGCTTAAGTACAAAGAAATCCAACCGGAAGTTTCCAAACTCAAATTACTTCCCTTGGAAGGCTCTTATGATTGGTGGATAGCTATCGTATGATGTGCATTACATAATCACTATTCTAATTTGACTGACTAAATAATTTTAAGTGTTAAAAGTTAAGGTTAACTCCAGTTAAATGGGTAACTAACTGATACTTATTTACGCGAAGTCCTGGTGGTTTCAGGACCATTACAAATTAAAAAGCCATCAAGAGAAAATTAACTCTCTAAATCTGATGTTTTACTTATATTTATCTAAACTAGTAAAAGGGTAGCTGTTTTATGATCTTCAGTAGCATAATCTCCGAGAGAATAAAGAAATTATTATACTAACTACTTTTATTGCACATTAAAAGGAACGCTTTAACCAGATGAAAATATCAAACGTGAGCAGATAATATTTCTAAAAATTCCTGTTGATGTAATTTTGCATGTCAATTGATTATCCTTTAAAAAATATTTTTATCTTTGATGATATTAATTTTTTTACGAAATTTACAGAGAAAAGAAATTAACGTCAATGCAATTAAAAATGAGCACCAATTATTTTCATTACAAGTAAGCATCCTCAAGCTGACAGTAGGAAGTGATTCAATTATTTGAATGAATGAATTTTTTTTTCTAACCGCTTCGTTAATTTAATTAACTATTTTCCTTTTCTTACAGTCATCACAAATTAACTTTTAATTTTTAGTAGAGGCTATTAAATGAGTTCATGTTTTCGAATTTTTCTCTTTGAATATCTTCAATATATCTAGAGGTTTTTTATAGGCAATTTGTATTATACCATATATTTTGAAAAGAAAAACAGATTTCTAAAGAAGTAAGGAAAATTTTCCAACTTTTATTTTAATTAATCAGAGGGAAATTTTGCTGCATAAATGTCTGTAAAAATAAAGGATTTTTTTTTTTACCTACCGTCTTTATTCGAACATCATCAATAAAACAATCCATTCTACACGCCTTTATCGTGTAGTGTATAGTTCTTTAAGTAATTAATTATCTGGATTTCTATATTTAAAAAAACTTCTAATTGAATTCAGATCTGAATAGTAGGGTATGCTAAGTCGAATTCCGATTTTTTTTTCAAAGTGATTATAAAAAAAATCTGTTTTCAAAGTACTCTTTTCCTGAATTTTAAATGTTTGATCATGCAATCCATTGTCCTTTAAAAAAAAAAAACTCTCAATTCTGTTTTTAATATTACTCAAAGATTTATAAATTACGTGGCGCCATCTATTGGTTGCAAATGCATACTGAAAATTGCCATTTTAGAATTAAGTTTTTTCAAGATAAGCAGTATGTTAACATTTAGTGACGTTCATTTTTTTTTTTTTAAAATTTCAGAGAAAACTTTAATTAAAGCCACATTTTTCATATAATTAAAGTGTAATTTCAAAATACATAATGAAAACAATATTTTCACAATTTTTTTTTTTTTGCAAAATATTCCAGGGCCGAACTTTTATTTTTTGTTATTCATGTTACTAAAATTCTTTACAGTTTTTTGGATTCAAAGTATTGCTGTGGCAAGCATTTAGACGACTGGGCTTAAATTTTTCAATCCAAAATGGATTATATGCATGTTTACATGCAATCATATATTTGGATTAATTATAAATGAATAAAAATAAAGAATTTTTACAGATTTCAAAATAATTTTGCCGATTTTTTAAAAATTTGACATGATTCACATTTTATAAATTTAAATAAACTATGCACATTATGTTGAATAAGTGATATTATTTTTAAATTTATAGTGCACTCACCCAGTTAAAATATTCACATAATTCTTTTATCTATCATAACATACATACATAACGAAATGATTTTGAAATGTGTCTATATAAAAAAGAAAATTAGAGGTAACAATAAGAATTTAAGTGAAACCTATTGGACCTAAACATCTGCTATACATAAGTTTAGCACAGATAATCATCTTAGTTTTCGATTAAAATAAATGTGCTTGTTAAGCGATATCTCTGCCTATAATACCCTTAAATCCACAATTGAAAACAATATTCATGACCTGTAGAACTGAAAAGTAGCGATAGAAATTGATAGAAATTTCCCATAAAATTTTATAATTTGGATTAAAGTGTATGTTGGAAAACAATGCAAATTGTAATTAATTAATGAAAAACATTCCCAAAATTCTGTGTTTCTTCAAAGAACAAAACAAATTATAATTTGTCATAATAGTAAGTATTTTTCCTTAACAAATAATTTTAGTATTATCGTTTAATACATAACAATCTCGATTCTAACACATTAAATCATTTAAGTTCTTTGAGGACATTCGCAAGGAAGTAAAATCTATTCAGGGTAAAAATACTAGTAACAAAAATTTTTAAACTGAAAAAAGTGAAAGATTTTCCTAGAACTTCCATATTTTTCTGCTTTCATTCTCTAAACATACACGAAAGATCCTATAAATCACACAATTATAAATAAAGCCCTTATATAAATCTTATACCATTAATTTAAAATTTACAATTTGACTACTTTTTAACAGCATATTCTTTAAATGAGAAATAATGGAGTTATTCTGAATAATTTTCATTGACATTTTTATTAGCTTATTTTCGTTTCAGAGTAAATCAAAAGTACCCTTTTTGTGTCACTTTTTTGCTTTCTTTTCCGCATTACCCTTAAAGATGAAATGGTTAATGCATGTAAAAATTATTTAACCACTAAATTACATCCTCTCCTTTTTTAGAGCATCTTAAATGCCTCCATTTATATTGCTTTGGTGAAGCTTTCAATGCATAAGAAAAAAGTAATTTTCCATGTTCTTTTCCTATTAACAATAAAAAATGGAGCGGCATACATATCCATAAATCATTTAACTTATTCGAGAATAATTTAAATAGTAAATTGTACTAAAATCTCTCTGGCATTAATGTTTTTTTTTATTTTTTTTTTGCCTAAAATATATTGGAATGAAAAAATAAATTTATATAACATTCCACAACATAACACAGGGAAAGAAAGAATATGTACAATAACGAAAATTTTGAACTACACTGAAAATTGCTTAACATGAAACTAAAAAGACTGAAATGTTTCGTGTTAAAAGATACTGAAAAAAACCAAGCATCAAAAAAATTAAGTTTATTAGATTTTATTTTATTTCCATAGATATGTATGTTTGCATATATTTAATAAAAATTAATGAAACAAAACATTCACAAGAATTGAAAGAAGTTTAATACAAAATTTTCAATTTTTTCTTAAAAACAAAACATTTATTGAGCTTTTGGAAAACAACCTGACATTTTTCTTTGTAGTATTTTTTAGCATCACATTGTCAACAAATTGTTAGATATCGTCCATTTTAGTTATTAATTTCACCATTGGAATGCGCGTTTAAATGACTTCTCATTCTTTTCATGATATTTCTCAAATCGGATGACGTGGGAACAAGAGCTGCATTATTCATTTCATTTTCATCGTCGAAATCTGCATCAATGATATTTTTTAAGCTTTGAGCCAACTCCGAAATGTCTTTGTCTATGTCTACCATGATTGGGCCTGTACTCCCATCGTCATCAACTACTGCAATGAAGTTTCCAATAATAAATTAGGAGAGTCCAATTCGGCTGGTGTTTGCTGTATGTGTGCATTCCAGAAGGAAAATATTTTCGTGTTAAACGATTTTCCTTTTGTGTTAAGAGAAAAATAACATGAAAATACATAATAGTTTGTTGGGACTGTTGTATTATTTCGTGGTAACTGATATTTCGCCTGAATTATTTTGCTTTAAACATATTTTACTGCATATTTTTTTCCACTCCCAGCTGAAATGTTTTAAGACTGAAAAAATAGTTAGCAAGCAAAGAGAGAATATACATGTCAATACAAAGTTAGAAAGGTAAAGGGGACGTAACTACAAATTTGATCTATATGCCTGCAATTGAAGACCATATATTAAATATGTTTATTAATGTTTCTCAGCATTTGAATTTGTAAAGCACTGTTCCTTTCATCAGCATAAACTAGGAATTTTAATTGCAGTTATCTGAATTCCGTAATTTTTATTGCTTGCTATCGTGGGTTTATACGAGTTTGTTAAATGTTTCCCCTTTTAAAAGAAAAATATATTATGTTTGCTAAAAAACATCAAATTAAGATTTCGATTTACCTGAAAAAACTGACTTTTTATTGCATGTATCTTTCCAAGATTTGATAACTATTCAATAAAGTAAAAATATTACAAAGCATATGCATAAAAGATAAATGCATTAAAAACGGAAGAGCGTCAGAGTTTTACTTTAGAAAATTTGTATTACTCCATACAAATGATTAATTTATTTCAAATGACATTGGCAATGTTTTGAAGGATGTTTTCAACAATATTTCCAAAAATGCTTAAAAAAAGAAAAAATAATAATAATATAATAAAGTAATAATTTCATGACAAAATATAAAATTGAGTGAGATGTGGTATACGATTTATTTCATCCAATAGGCTAGATGTATTTTTTTATTTTCTATAATTATTTCATTGGTTCAATGTTGGTACTGTTAAATGTACCTTTAACTTTATAACTACATTTTATTTGACTCATTAGCAGTGCGCTTAATAATTTAGTTTTAACCTGATGTTTTGTTTTCTTACCAAAATATGTTCGACACTGACACAATTATCTTAATTTTCTTATATAAAACAATCTTAAATAGCGTTAAATAAGCCTTTGTTCGGTAAGAGTTCTTCTCTGTTCACATCTACCACTTTCTCCAGGTGAGAAAATACCGTTCACATAATTGTTATCAAATCGGACTAATTGCTCAATAACACTATTTAACACTCAATAACACTCACTAACACTGTCAGCCCTATTTTTTTTTTTTTCAAAATTAGAGTTAGTTTAGTTTTAGTATCTATTAGTTTAACTTTGGATGCGTATTTAATAGACAAATTCAATGAATTTTTATTTATTTTTTTAAATTCAATAAAATTTAATTGTTTATTAAAAATGTTTTTTTTTAAATTTTTATTTTAGGGCGTTTAATTATAGGGAATTTCTAATTCCACGTTAAAATGTAAATTTCGTGTTTCGCTTACCATAAAATTTAATCACGATATATTTTCAAGTAACTCTGAAAAATTAATTCATAAATCTGGAACTGACTTATAGTCAATCCACAGCATGAGAACACTTTTCACAATCTAATTTTGTACTTAATTGATTTGGAATGTTAGAAAAGTCATAGCAGTATCGGTCGACTGAAATATTTGAGCACACGGCAAATGATTTCTCAACTCACATTTCGACAATAAAGGGAAAATAAATAAATATATAAATAAAATATATTTCTACTGTACGCTTTCTCTGTGTCCCTCTCACTCTTTTTCAAAAAGTATTTTCGAATGAATGCGGAAACATTTTTCGATAAAGATCAGGCTGGCTAAATATGTGTAAATGCATCTCTGATTTTTGCCATCTGGAAGAAAATGCTTTCACTTAGTAATATTTTGGTGGGGGAAAAAAATTAAGTACAGAATAGGAATTCTCTATTCCTCAAAAATACTCCTTTAAAATCTTCAAATTCTTTAAAACATTGAACATTTTTTTAGAAATAAAATATATTATTTTATAGATTAAAATTTCGGAATTTATTTAGGGGATAAAATAGATTTTTTAAAAACTTAAATAAAAAATTAAAGAAGTAATTGTCATTTGAAGTTCACGAGAATATAGAGGCAAACATTAAAAAAAGGCATTTACGAACATAAAAATAATAAGAGGAGCAGTTCACAGTAGAAACAGCATTTTAAAGAGAAATAATATATTTCCTCTTTAAGAGAACCGGGACGTTCTCAATAACTCAAAATAAGCAATATTTCGATTTTCGAAGGAACATTATTTTCAAAAACAAAAAGACTCAATAAATAAAAAAAAATTGTGTTACACAATCTATATTATTTTCTTAATATACTATAGCATAAAATTTTTAAATGTGTACAATATTTTTAGGAATATAAGGATTTGAAGAAGTACACTTCAAAAGGTACTTTCGTATACATGGTGTTGATTAGGTACCTGTATTTTTCCTTTTAAAACATATAAAACCACAAAATATGCTGTTTTAGTTACAAAATTGAAGAATTTAAGAATAATTAGAAGCAGTAAAAATAAATATATTAACATTTCAAGAATTAAATTAGTAGCATTAAATGCATTACTACTATATAGAAGCTCCTACCCACTAAAATATAATAGATGGATTTTTCTACGGATGTACCTAAAAACTATAAAAACACACATAGAGTAATATGAAAAAAAAACCTAAATAAAATGGTACAGCTTACTCTAAAATTTGATATTTGAAACATTGCGGATTCATATTCATCTTGCATGAACACTTCTAAAGCATCCTACCTTCTTCCTTTTATTTTGTCTTTCAATAGTCTTGACCTCTTTGCTGGCTCTTTGAACTGCCATCTCGGCTTCACAAATTCTAACTTTGTCAATTTTTTAAGGCCTTCACAAGTGTTAATCCTAGTATTTATTTTTAGTTCGATTAATACTTTCATTCTTGCATATGCACCTTCATTAAAGTATATCACCGCGTTCATAACACAAGTTTGCAAAATTATTTTTGTTCACAAATGTCTTATTTGGAACTTGATTCTATATACAGTTATTGAAGCTTTCATTTGGGTTCTGGGTACGATCAAGTAATTATTTTAGCAAAAGTTCTTCAGCAGTTAAGTCTCTAAATATGTGTTTTAAAAATTATGTATATGTTTCCAATTATGTTTTTAATCTTAACAAGAACTGGTTCTGGGAGGGAATGTGTGTAGATGTTCTTTTCTCCAGATACCCAAAACATTTGTTGTAACCGCAGTAACTGTTGTTTACATTTTAAAACTGCAATTACTCGAGTATTAATATTTAAACCTATACATGTTACACGTTTTTGGAATCAGCATTAAATTAAATTTTTCTTAATATAAAAATTGAAAAATAGATTTTCTGAAGGTTAAAAGCCTTAAGTCAAAGACAATTTTTATAATATGGGATATATTTCCAAACATATCGTTATTGTATTTTAAGAAGATTTAAGAATATTAAGTTTATGCAATAAATCACTTCAGTTAAAGTTATCATTTTGTCGTTGCTGGCTCTAAACATTTATAATATAGTTTGTATAAATAAAAGGAAAAATCGTGTCTTAGATAATGACTCTCATTATTTTATTATTTTTTATATTAGAGTCTTTGAATCTAGTAATCAGATTATGAAATTTTTGAAATCATTTAAGAAACATTTTTAAAAAAAATGATATTTGTAATAAACGGTTCTGAATACTAATAAAATAAAATGATAAAAAATGTATTCTGAAACATTTTTCCACTCAGAAAATAGAAAGCTGCTTTTACAGTATGTGTGATCATTATACTTTTTTTATTTACTTAACTAAATCTTAATAATTCAAGCAGTTTTGCAATATTATTAAACAGTTTTTTTAATCATTTAAAATAAAGTTCATGGACTTTAAGAATGTTATTAACTCTAAGAGGTTAGTTTCGAAGAGTAACTCTTCTAATGCTTAAATGTTTTCTGGTTTTTTTTTCCAGATTTCCGCATACGTCTTTCTTTTTAAATCAGAACACATATTCGAGGGGTCTAGACAGCGTCCATAAAGACCATTTTTACTTTTGTTTATTTGCATTTAGTGTGTAAATGAGTTGTGAAAGTAATAAACGTGAAGTAAGTTTAAAACATAAGAACTGTTCTCTGCTTCTCTGTTGAGGGGGAAAAAACATTGTCTTAAAAAAATATTTTACTTAGGCAGTTACTTTTCTTTAACTAATCTCTATAAAACACCTAGAAAATTCAAAGAATATTGGAATTTTATTTCTGTTTTTTCACAATTTTTCTCGTCTTTTACCAATTACGTATTTTAAAATTATGTACTTTCTCTAATTAAAAATGAAGGGCGGATTTTAAATGGGATTTCAGATAAGAAATCTTGAAGATAAAGACATAAAATTCACAAAGTTGTTTGATTGCATTTTGATACTACAAATATAAAACTGTCAAAGCAGGAAGAATTCAGGGCATTTAAGAAATTATCTTAAACTGCTCTGCAGTCATACTTTATAAAACGTATTTAAATCTTAATATTTTTTTTTGTTTAAAACAAAGAAATTACAACATTTCTTAAGATTAATTGTTATTATTTGATTTAAATTAATAGTGATTTAAAAAGGTTATGTTTATGAAGAGAATAAAGAAATGATATAATATAAAGTAAACAACAAAACAAACATATGCAGATATTCTTCGCTCTTGTAAAAAGTCTACGGTCATATTAATTACACTTTTTCTTAAAAACAGAAAATATTTAAGAAAAGAAATACCTCACACATGTTTAAAAAGAACTTAAGTATTTCTTTTTTTGACTCTAAGCACATTTCAAAATAAGTAATAAGCGTATTTGTTGAATTATTTGTGTTCGAATCAATTATCAGACTTATTTATAGATGTCATACACATTTAAGAAAAATGTAACTTATTTGTGTAATAAGAAAACAAATAACACCTACGGGTTATGGAACAAACAACTTTATTGAAAACAGTACATTCATTTTGGGGTAAAAGAAAAAAAAAGCATTTATTTCATTTCGTAAACACATTCTGAAATCTGTCAACATTTCAAACACACACACGCAGCCCAGTCTTCAAATATTAAACATTTCACGATATTGCTTTCTTGAGATTTAGCACCGCTGTTTATTCGAACCGATATTAAAATGCTGAATATCCAGTGGATGAACTCGGTTTCTAAAAATAGACGTTCTAGATTGGAAAAGATATTCTTATATTATGAAGTTTTATAAACATGTTTTAAAATATTTATAAAATTAAAGAAAAATTTTAAGATATTTCATGTTTATGTGTTCATTAATAAGTGTATTATATTAAGTCACAACCTAACTCAAGTATGGAAATAGATGTAAGCTGAAATCAAATAGATCTCCGAACAAATATCTTAATTCTTACTTGAATTCAAAGCATCTCCGCTTAATCCTGTCATCTATTATAAGAGGAAAGAGAAATATATGTATATCGCCTTTTCATATCACTAATTCAACTTGTTATATAACACCATTAATGACTCTTCGTGATAGTATTTTAGTAGAGTATCGTATCACTAATTCATTTGTTATATAACACCATTAATGACTCTTCGTGATAGTATTTTAGTAGAGTATCGTATCACTAATTCAACTTGTTATATAACACATTGATGACTCTTCGTATAGTGTATTAGTAAGTATCGTATCACTAATTCAACTTGTTATATAACACCATTGATGACTCTTCGTGATAGTATTTTAGTAGATTAACGTATCACTAATTCAACTTGTTATATAACACCATTGATGACTCTTCGTGATAGTATTTAGTAGAGTATCGTATCGCTAATTCAACTTGTTATAACACCATTGATGACTCTTCGTGGTAGTATTTTATTAGAGTATTGTATCACTAATTCAACTTGTTATAACACCATTGATGACTCTTCGTGATAGTATTTTAGTAGAGTATCGTATCACTAATTCACTTGTTATAACACCATTGATGACTCTCGTGGTAGAATTTTATTAGAGTATTGTATCACTAATTAACTTGTTATAACACCATTGATGACTCTTCGTGATAGTATTTTAGTAGAGTATCGTATCACTAATTCAACTTGTTATAACACCATTGATGACTCTTCGTGATAGTATTTTAGTAGAGTATCGTATCACTAATTCGACTTGTAAGCCTTCGTGAAATGAGCGTGAGCTCACTGGCAGAAAATAATCGCTAATTTAGTGAAAAATCATACTAAATTAGAATTTAAACTCATAGAAAAGAATCTCACAATACAATATATATAATTATATATATATATATATATATATATTGTCGTTCTATCTTAAGTTCTACACTTCAATTTTAAGTGTGAAAATTAACTAATTAGCAGGTTATTAACAGTGGATCTAAAAATTGAATAACGGTGTGGAGGACTTTTATCAAAGACAAGAATTCGAGAACAATCAAATTTATTGAAGATGATTTAAAAGATGAAATTTACAGTGACATTTTACAATGAAAAAGTTAAAAAACATTTTAACTGAGCACTTGCTCAAAGACATGAGTGCAGCAGAGAGTCAGCTGCTCGCTGAGAAACACTCAACTGCTACCAATATCACAGCAGTAGCGATCTATATTTATACACTAATTAATTAACATATTGCATCACTTCCACGAAAGCGATGTAAACTATTGAGAAACTCTGAGTGGCAGATAGCATGTGACGTCACAAGCGACGATCGGATCCAATGAACAGCTGCCATCAGCAAAAGCTGTTTCTCAATCACTCAACTTTACCCGTTCTCATTGTACATTATCATGACCATGCTTGCGTTCAAGTATACTATATCCACTGTACAAAATATAAGTAATAAATGAAACTATGCTATAATTTACCATGACATACAATAAATATAGTATTAATAAAAAGAAAAAAAAAAAAAAAAAAAAAAAGAGATGAGCGTTAAAAATGTAGACGTCGATATAGATTGGAATACTGTTCATTTAAAAGAAATTACATAATTAAATGAATTTAAAGTGTTTTTGTAGAAGTATGGTATATTATTTTCAAAAGTCTGGAGAAATACCATGAATAAATGACTTCAAAACAAAAGAGCATTGCGCACGTACATTTCAGGTTCCTTCGTAAAAAAGAGGGTACGCATTATACGGCAAATATACCAAAAAATTAGAAAATTTAGCTTGAAAGTATGGTTGCACGTTATAAGGTGGATTTTACGGTACTTGAACATGAGACTTCCGTAGAATATCTCCTTACACGAGTATGCAACCATAACTTCTTGATTATTATAGCCGTTTTCATATTTTTAGTCCTCCGAAAAGCATACAAAATTAATATAAGATTTTATAAAACTCTAGATATTTTTATAGAAATTCAAAATTTTTATTTTACAAAAGCTTTGAATTAGTATGTATTTAATTATAAATATATTGTAATTATATCAGATATGCTTAGATATACTTATTGAATAATTACATTAATTCTGTTTATATTAACTTCCATTAAATTGTTTACATATCCAAATGTAAAACAAAATTTAATTGTTTCGCTGAGCAACAATCCAAAATCACTATTGATGCATGTCGTCAGTCTTAGGAAATATCCACTATACTTAAATCTGAGTAGAATATTTACTTTATATCTTTCTCTTACCTGTGACGTAATACAAGATTAACTGTGGCCATTCGAAAGCATTTGTCAAAAGATAACATTTACTACTGCGTTTATCGTTTCTTTATACTAGGCCCTTGGAGAGTTTTTTAGATGGATCTTCAACGATTTTCGTGTCCAGACATATTGCACTTGAGCGATTTATGCCGCAGTAAATTCACTTCTATTTTATTGTCTGTAAAAGAAAAAGACTGTTATTTATAGAAGAAAAAGGATTCTTTTTAAATTTAAAATATGCTCAGAATGAATATATATATATATATATATTGTGCGTGTGTATTGTCTTTACTTTCAAGCACACGGGTTTTCCCTTTGTTGTTTGGCTCAGTTCTTTAATTTTACGTTATACACCGGGTGTCAGTAATTAAACTTGAAATTTGAAAGCAGTCTGTAACAAAAACTATACAGTGGAATTGCGGGAAAATTGGGCAGTAGCAGAATGAAATGATGGGAATTATCGAGGGGAAAAAACAATGACCTTCTTAAACCGCCACTAAGCGGCACATCATAGCTTTATTGAGGACATCTAAATAATCTACAAAAGTTTAATAAACATGCTCTATATGATGTCTACCATATCTGCTACATCTGGAAGCGTAAAATCGCAAGTTCGACTGTTGAAAGCAGCATGAATCAGGGAATGTTACACACATGGCGCTCTATGCTTTTTTTAAGGTCGTATAGAGATGTGATGGGATCATGGTAGACCATGGCCTTGAAGTATCCCCACAGCTAAGAGTCGCAAGGATTCAAGTCGATGGATCTAGGAAACCAAGCTGTTGGAAAATTCCGGCTGATGAATTTGTCGTCACCGAAATGGTGGTGGAGGTCTTTTTTCACACAACGGGCGATGTGTGAAGGAGCACCATCCTGCATACTGTGGTTGTATCACATCCCCTAGCCTGAAGAACCGGAATAATGGATTGCTCTAATAATGAAGTGTGCCGTTGATCGATGATGGTGCATGCTTGCAGACGTTGCTTCAAATCTCCTAACCATTTTCGTATGTCCTTGATTACTGAATGGACCTTTTCGTAACCGCTGCAAAGACCGAAATCATCTTTGTCAGCAGGGTCTCCATTTTGATAAAACAATTTCACCATTAAAGCACGGTCCCGGAGAGTCAACGCCATGTTCCTTGATTTGGAAACGAGTATGACTGCTGTTCACTTTTTGTATCTTTATATCCCGCGGGTTGCTGCACACGCACTTGATTACTTTGATTAAGACATTTGCATATGCCAATGGCTTACATTGCACAACGACATCTAAAGGTAGTTTTCGGGATGATTGTTTTTTCCCTTCGATAAAATCCCAATCATTTAATTCTACCATTATCCAATTTTCATGCAATTCCGCTGTATAGTTTTTGTAACAGACTGTTTATACAAATATCAAGTTCAATTATGGACACCCGGTACAAAAACATATAGTTTCTATCAAAAAATTTAAAAAAATTCCTCGATATAAATCTTGAACTTAAGTCTTACTTCGAAATAAACTCTGCTAAGCAATTTTTTTTAAAAAAAAGAAAATGTTCCTTCTAATAAATAATGTCACTTGGCATGAACTATTTACTAAATTTTGTTTTATGGATGTATTTCATCTTCACCCTTGTACCTTTATGTAAACTATTTAAAAACACAACTATATTCAAATTCTCTTAGTAGAAATCTTTTAGTATATATACAAATATATTTGCTTTTTTCCAAATAAATCAAATTATTAGACATTTCCTGTTTAAAAGTACCGTAATTATTTTCATTCTTGTTCAACATGCTTTCTGAATAATAAAAATACGACCATATATATATATATATATATATATATATATAAATTTATACACCCAATTCTTTCTTTACACGGTAAATACGTTCCTTAGGGAAACCGTGTAAAAAAAGAAAAATAGTGTAAGAAATACATGCAACATATGGTAAATTTGGGGTTATGTTCCACAGTTTGGAAAAATCATGTAAAATGAAAAATCTCTAAATATTTTCCCAGAAAACCGTTTAAGAAAAGTAATAATAAAATTCATGTTAGATATTTTTAAAACGA